>VOQJ01007349.1:2853-13749 GCA_015052665.1 Apistogramma diplotaenia
CCAGCAACAAACAGCATCCAGGGCTAAAAAAAAAAAAAAAAAAGATTGGCGTTTTATCTCCCAGCCTCCCCGTATGTGACAGCCAGAGCCCCAGAACATGAGCAGACAGAGCTGGGAGCGGCAGCAGTAAGAGATCAGGAAGCCCCGGAAAGGCGAAGCGAGAACTGGAGCTGATGGCTGGAGGGGCGGGCAAGAATATGTCGGCTATGGCGTTCTGGGAGGGTTGGAGGGGAAAATATTGACGCAAAGCAATCATGACAAACAAGATGCAAATTGTCATCATAAATAATCAAACATTTGTCACAGCTGACAGTTGGGAATGTTTGATTGATAGCGAGCCAGAGGTATTAGAGTTCGGAGCTGCTACATGTAACTCTTTTGATTCAAATACCAACAGAGGGAAGAAACAAAGTGTGATGAAGCTAAACAAAAAGGTAGAAGATCATATGAACAATGCTTTCAGTCACTCCTGGGTTAGTAAAAATATAATGCATCATGTTCCAGCAAATCTTATCAATATTAACAATATTCATGAAATCAAAACCATTGTAAGTGTGCGCTAAGAGATTTATATTCTGTGATTATTAATTTCTACAAATATTTTTTGGTAACCACATCCTAGAACAGACGTGGTAAACAAATTAGTGCAAGTACATACTGCAGTCTTCTGTGAGGGTTTATACAACATAATGCCTTTCTATTTATATAATCTATAACAATAAGCCCACTATATTGCATACTTGCATGGTATTCACATCGTATTATACTCGTGTGTGCAGGAATATTACAATATGATTCACCCATACTACATAATCTCCTGATATCAATGCATTATGTATAACATCATTATAATCATAAGGCAACAATGTACAAAACATTGCTAGATATGTGGAATCCCTACTGTCTCCATTTCAATCAATAATGGCCAAATAGTTATAGCCAATCGCACAGCACAATATGGTCACATGATTAGGCTAAGCCAATCAGGCATGAGAAAGAGCCTACCTATTAAATGGTAGATGGACTAGTTCTTATATAGCGCTTTTATACTCTTCAGAGCACTCAAAGTGCTTATACAACACGTTTACATTCACCCATTCACACAAGCACTTCCATGTTTAACTAAGCTAAGTGCTTATGATCTAACATTCACACGCATTCATACTCCAACGCTTGCGTCGGAGAGCAACTTGGGGTTCAGTATTTTTCCCAAGAGCCCGGAGCAGCCAGGAATCGAACCGCCAACCGATTAGCAGGTGACCTGCTCTACCTCCTGAGCTACAGCCACCCCATGCTATTAATAGCATATATTATCACAGCATTAGCAGCCTGAAATCCTCCATGTTGTTTATTCTCCACTTCACATAAATGCAGCCAAAGATTTACAAAACAGACTTGATTTTTGATTCACTATGAGCCAAAATGAATAACTGAGCACATAATCTCATCAGGAAAGAGTTCACAGAGGTCAGGATGGAAATCCATTTTCTCATTAATTTCTACAGGACCGGAAATCTTTTTGCAGCACAGCTATCGCCATCTGGTGGTCTTTAGACAGAATGCAGATTTTTAGATACTTCCCTGTTAGATAAATTTTTCCAACTCATAAAGCTACGTCCATATGTTATAATGTCTATGGTTGGACCTCATGGATACACACAGTGTGTTTTAGTAAGTAACACTGAATGTAACATATAGTAGCAGCCCATGTGGCACCATTAAAATAGCGCGTGTTAAAAGCTCTTAAATGCTACAGGGTAAAAATTAAGCTAATTTGCTTGTTATGATCTTTTATGTACCACTTATTTAGATCATTTTAACAACAGCAACAGTCATAAGATATCAACTTAAGATAATGTTTATAGGATTTTATTTTAGCTCAGGTGATTTAACTAAATTCTGTTGAGGAGTTTCAACTTTTTCCATAAGGAATCTAGTATTTATCTACATCGCTTATGAAAAGGGGCATTTCTACCTCGAGAAAATAAAATGCACTGTTCAGTTCTTATGCAGATTTTTGTGGGGTTGATTTTGACCTTAGAAAAGTGCAGAATCTGATTGAATGCGTCAGTTTTCAGACTTTTCAGTGGTGACGGAAATGAGCTGCAGCATAAATGCTTCAGTAAGTGTCTCGGATGAGTTCTGGAGCTGTTGGATAAAATTAAAAAAAAATTGAAATTCAAGAATTTAATTGAAAAAATTTAATTTTCAATGTGCAAGATCCCCGTTTAGTGCTTAAAAGATTATATTTTGAGTTAATTATACTAAAGGGGTTCAGAATTGGAGTAACATTAGGACTAACATCAGAAGGGCTGCAGGTTGCCTCCACTCTGGGCAGTGATGTGGGAAATGTCAGCCTCTGCTGAGACTCCATGCTCTGCTTGTTCACCGCCCATGCATACCACCCTGCTAATGACTTGCAAGGCCGACCAGAACAGCATGCTACTCCTCAGACGTTTCCTCTCACATGGATTGTTTTAGCCTTGTGCACTCTTACAGAATTCCAGTGATTCATTCTAATCATTATTTGTCATGATTATAAGTCATTAGAGTAAATAACACTCTTATTCTTCAAAGCTCAGCTTAGTGTGATATAGCAGCGACCATGCTGCCTTTGTGTTTGTGCAAAATTCTCTGTCAGCGACTGGCCAAGAAAGTTTATGAACTAATGTTTTGATGGTTTTGGTAAAAGGAAGAGCATTAATGTTGTGAAATAGGCCCTGTGATGAAAATACGCCCTGTGATCAAAGGTGTGGGCAGGAGAATCTTTTATATAAATTGTCTGTATGAGGTGGAGATGAGAGGTGAGCAAGAAACAGAGGGAGTAATGGGCAGAGAGCTGAAAGATGCCTGCAATGGCTATAGGATCAGAGAGATGAAGGAGTGTACATATGTGTGTGGGTGTGTGCCCGTGCACCACAGCCTGCACAGGGAGCTGCAGTGGCGGCTGTGTGCTGATCATTCATGATGGCACCTTAGAGGCCATCCTGTAAGGAAGAAAAATGAAAACTATTAAAGGCTCACTGGGCTATGTTGGCTTTGGTGTGTCAGCAATTATTGGCCGGGGACAGCAGTCTTTAGGTCCTCAGACAGAGAAGAGTGGGAGACTGTGGCAGAGGAGGGAAGGACACTGCCCAGCCCTGTTACACACTCTATCCTGATCTTTGCTGCAGAACTTTCTTCCCCGTGTATCAGCAGTGGCACTGAGGGGTTTTTATGTGTACTTTAATGTAGTGGCGAAGCAGAAATTTGCTTCTTATGCCTTTGTTTGGCTCAGTCTTTCGAGTGAAGCGGCCAAGGATGCTGTGGAGTGTCTGCACAGCTGTCAGTCAAACAGCGTGGGTGGCACTTTGACCTCTTTTTCTTGGATTCTATTTAGTGCCCCCCCCCCTTCCCTGTTCATCTGTGGTGTTTTAACTGTTCATTTCTTTGCCCGTCTATTCTAAATGCTTCCAGCTTCCTATTAACAGCTCTGTAGTGAGCGTTCACAAGATGGCATGCTATTATGTTCATATTGCAGCCTTCTTCCACTTACCTGCATTCACACCATAAGGACAAGTGTGACATTGAGCAGAACAAGCTGCTTATTTGCCGTGTAAGTGCTTGTCTTGTCTTAATATAATTACCAGAGTTTAATTTAAACTGGACTGCATGTTTATCTGTCGCTGTGGGATGAATTCAGGGTCAGGGGAAACATAAGTTATGAGAGTTTTTTTCAAAATCATGTAACAAGCAGAATGGAGATTTTCTGTGGTTTTCAATGTGTGCTGTGATTCAAGTCTCAATCCTTCAGACTTAAGAGGAAGGCTAGAGAATGAATACTAGCTATTTGAGGGCAGGTTATGGGCATGTTAATTCTAGTTTATTAAATTTTGTTTCTTTCTTATAATTTTTTAAAGTGGTCTTTACCAATGGTTCTTGAGGCTTTCTGATGGTCTTTTAAAAAGCTAAGCGCTTTGAGTGCTCAGAAGAGTAGAAAAGCACTATATAAGAACTAGTCCATTTACCATTTACACCGGGAAAGTGCCTGATTGGCAAAGGCTTCGTTTTTCAGCGTGACAAAACGACACAACAGAACTTTGTCAGTCATGGACTGACCTCCCCACTGACTGGACATCAGCATTACTCAAAAGAGCCTAATAGAATGAAGAAGTCGACACTGAAAGAAGAGCTTTGAGTTTCCTTCAAGAAGCTTGGAAAACTTCTCCTGAAAACAGCCACGACCACAAGAAAGCTGCCTCAGAGAGTTCAGGCTGTGTGGAAGAATAAAGGTGGACTTTCAGGCTCTGTGTGAACTCTTTTTTTCACCTTATATACTATATTTTTATGATTGCACGTTTCAATAAATTGCTGCACCCATTTAGCAAAATATTACAATTTAGATTTGGGTCAAGACTTTTGCTTATTACAGTAAGTTTCACAACCATAAACACATTGAGAATAATGAACTACATGTTATATTGTATTTTTAGTGCTTTGAAACTGATAATAATAATGATAATAATAAGCAATAACCAAATAACCAAATTAAAGTGAGTTTTTCATTTGCACTACGGACAAAAACAGCAACAGAAGAACTAGTCTGAATCCTGACGACTTGTAACCAAGTTGGCACAGATGCTGATTTTAACAGCACTTGAGCTTAAAGCGGTTCTTAAAAAGGAACCATTAAAAAAACAGATTCCGCTTTCAGATTCTACACATTCATATAAGGAATCTTTATTTTTTGAAAGAAAGAAGCAAAGCTAAAAGCTTTTTATGCACGGACAACAGATTCTCACAATAGAAGCAGCTCTAGTTTACGGACATGAATTCTTCTTCTTTCTTTGTGAACATAAAAAAAACAGCAGCCACAGGATTTGAAGCCAATCGATGTCATGCCCACAGTCAGTTTGTGAAACAATCGCAAAGTTGTATCCACACATTTGAAATCATGGAAGTGGATAGCAGTGTTTTCCATTTGCACATTAATAGGCAGGAAGCAGCACAAGTTGCTCATCATTCATTTCAGAGACGTTTTTCGGAATGATTTTACAGTTTTTCCAGTATTTTTCACCACTTTAGTTGTGTTTTGATTTACTCTTTTTTCATTCGCTGCTTACTGTCATTTTCTGTTGTTCTGCCCACACTATACCTCCAGCTGTTGCACTGAGTGAAAAGTGTACATATCGTAGATGCATTTTTTTGTGACTATTTCCAGACAGTAACAGAAGAGGCTAACTGTCACTAATCATACCAACTGCATTACATAATTTATGTATGGTGTTATTTCTGGCTGCACACGTGATGTCTGCGTATGAATGAGCGAGTATCAAAGGAAAAGCACCAGGGCGCCACGGCTGAAGACCGACTCATACCAAATGCTGCATTTCTTTAATATTACATTTTCACTGTCATAAAATAAGAAACAATTGCTGGGACATGCATTATAAATCACATAAACGAAGGTCACGGTGTCCATTAATGCATAGCCTGCTGGTCATATTCACAAATTGCATTATCTAACTCCTACCTGCTGGTGAATTTGGTGTCCTTGCATTTACGGGGCCCTGCTGGAAGACGGATCCTCAGTGGTACAACCCTCATTACTCATTACAGTGTTTGAGGACACGGGGGACCACCTGCGACACTTATAAATGACTTGCTTGTACAGTTTGCCCAGGGCAGAGCTGTTGCTGGGCCTGACCAGATGGCCTGTGATCGACTCTCATGTGGTGCAACACACACGAGTCCATCGCCCAAGGGTCTGGTTTACTTTTCACATGCATTATAAGGTGAAATAAACAGCACCTTGTGGGTGTCTGTGTCTGGAGCATTTTTTTCCCCTGGTAAATAAGCTAACTTTGTTAGTTTCAGAGTATGGATGAATGCCTAATCAAGATATCAAGATTGGCAAATTCCAAAAGTAAGATATTTTATTCATATGCTAAAGTTGTTTTGTGGTAGGAAGAGGAGGCTCCCTTGTATTTAAATCAATCTCTCCTCCGCAGTTTTAACAGACAAATCCCTGCTAAATCTCTCTCATCTTCTTCAAAATTTGTATTCTGGAGGAAAAACAAAGGTAGACACGGAACACGAATGGCGACGTTTGTGACAGTAATCCATGCCGGAGTGGGAAGGTGATGCAAGAGGTCACTGAATGTAAACGCTGCTGTTATTCGGGTAGTGTTAATCCCTCAGGCATAGCGACTGAGCATGCATCAATCACAGCAGTGTGTGTCCAGAGGTGAGCCAACAGGCATTAACCTTGAACCAGGAGTCAAAGTCTGGCTGCTCTACCCCCACGGCCACAAGACAGCAAGCATTTTGTCCACTCGCAGAAATACAAGGTGGAACTTTGCCAGAGTTAATGTGAAGGATTGTGCTGGTAAAACCGAGCAGTGGTACATAAATCTGTTTTACACTCACCGCACACTTAATTAGGTACACCTTGCTAGTGTTACTGTAGGCTGGAGCTCCTTTTGCCTTCAGAAACGAAAACCGAGCCTGCTTTTTCCAAGCAGTGAGCCACTGTGAGGCAAGCAGCATTCAAACTTTTTGCTCAACTCTGAGAAAGTTTTCCCAATAAATATTTCTTAGGGGCAGAGATGATATGGAGGCAGGATTTTGTGAAACAGCAACGCTCACTCAGAAGCGCCTAACATTTTTATTTTGCATCCCAATATTCCTCAGGTTGCATATACTCAAAATTTTCTGAACACATCTTTTGTTTTTTGAGTCCTGCTACAGTTCTTGAATTGCTGCAAGTGCACTCTGCACTCTGACCAATAGGTGTGTTCTGCAGGGCTTTCTTTGTTTTAATAAAAAAAAAATCATATACTTTGTTTTTTCTGATTTACGTGTTTTTCCAAGAAACAAAAGCTGTAGCTTCTGAAAGACATCATCACGTTTTCAGTGATCATGGCAGACTCAACAATGTTTGACCGTTTTGTCCTGCAGATTACATTTTTTCTAGCGAGAGAACTTTTTGCCTTGTGGCTATTTTAGAAAAGACTAAAGTGACTTTATAGCTTAGATCTAATCGCGCTTCCTCAGCAAGCAACATCAGATAGGCTCCCACACCTTATCAGTGTAGGAAGGCAGAGGAATCATTTCAGGAGGAAGGAAAAAGAGTAATTCATGGCTGTAATAGCAGAGGTTCAACAATTAGAGAAAAAAAAAATAACAAAAATACGCCCAGGAGGCTGTTGTGATTGGAAAAAAAAAAAAAAAAGACAGAAGAGGAAATGAAGAAACAAGCAAAGACTTCAAGAGCAGATGAGGCGGATAAGCCCATGAAACCCTGCTTGATTCCTCGGATTGTCCAACAGCTTTTGATTTCTTCCTAAGTTATACGGTACTCTTGGGGAGAACATCAAAATTCAATAACTCCCTTTAAGGTGAATATTATTAGATTTTTATGACTTCCTTTTATCTGACAAAAAGGTAATGCAGTCCAAAAAAATTATTATTTTTTAGTCACCACATTAATCTCACATCAATTATACTGGATGCGACGCCTTGTGACACCGGCAGGTCCCAGTCTTGGAACATGGTACTTTGCCATGCATTTAAATACAAAACATGTAAATTACTGATATTTTTAAAAGATAAAAAGGTCTAACTTGGTATGTTAGATCAGAGATTTAACATATTTAATCTATAAAGCTGGTGGTCCTGCAGTGCTGACTCTTTTAATGATGATACTACAAATCCAGCCCCATGTCTCAGACATTATTTTATGATGAGCATAAAAACTAGTTACTCAGAGCAGGTGGTCTTCTCTAAACTTGTTCACAAAGGCCACCACATTTGCTGTCATCACTGTTCATGTCTTTGGACCCTTGTTTTTGGACTGCATTTACCTTTGTTTGGCACACTGCACAGCAAAGGCTTAAAGGAATCCATGAACTCATCCAGCAACTCAGATTCTGTTACGACGTTTGCTGCCTTTTCCCAGAAGCCTCGTACCTGGATTCATGCCAGTGTGAGGTGATATCTATTGTCTGCATACCCAAATTAATGGGCAACAACATACACTGGAGCTGTACTTTTTGTTGTGGTTTGTTTGTTTGTTTATAACTAAATAATTAAATGAATAAAGCAAATAAGCAGTGGCAGTTGAGCAAGAGGTAAAGAAGCCTAACATTGCAGTCTTTGCACTGTAAGATCAGCAGAGGGATGCTTGTCTATGACAAGGACTAAACTAAGTAAAAAGTAGATGTTGTCTTCTTTTTTTTAAGTGCCTTTAACCATGTGAGGTTGTCATTGATGATAAGAAGGAACACCAAGCTAACTGAGGACAGTCTTTTAGAGAAAAAGTCAGTGTGTTTGAATGTTTGACAGCTGCAGTTCTTTTTGTTTTTGCCAAAACTCTGAAGAATACTCGAATGCTAAAAAAGACATAGACATATTCTGATGACTGATAGTTTATCTAGAATTAAAGAAACATAATCCCAACCCATCAGCGTTCTCCTGTACACATAATAAATACAGTACCAGGCAAAGGTTTGGGCACACCTTCTACAAGGAATAATATAGTAAACTTTAAAGTGTCAAACATTTCTTGATTCTTCAAAGTGAGCACCTTTTGCTTTGCACACTCTCAGTTAGTTTGGTCGTATCGCCCTGACATAGTCTGGAGGTGTGTTTGAGTTCATTGTCCTGTTGAAAAAGAAATGATGGTCCCACTAAGCACGAACCAAATGAGATGGCATGTAGCTGCAGAATGCTGTGGTAGCCGTGCTGGTTAAGTGTGCCTTGGATTTTGAATACATCACCAACAGTAACACCAGCAAAGCGCCTCCATACCATCACACTTCCTCCTCCATACCTCAGGGTGGGAACTCCACATCCATTAAACCTTTTCTGCATCTTTCAAAGACATGGTGCTTTCAAGCAAGAATCTCAAACTTTCAAAGTTCTTAAAAGTTTTTGGATCAACTGACCTTAACTGTTGTTTTTCCTTTACTTGGCTGAGTAGTTCTTGCCATAATATGGATTAGAACATTACCCTAACCCTACCCCACTGCTTCACGGCACCACTGATGGTGTCAAACACAATAAGAGGGCAAGAATTTCAAGAAATTAACACTTGTTGTAGCATTAATATGCAATGCAAACCATTTTTAAACAATGAAAAAAACTACACTGACCTAGTAGGTGTGTCCAAACATTTGCCTGGTATTGTACATGTTTATGTAACTGCTGACCTGAAAAAGATGTTAATACATATGTTGCTTCCTGCCAAAATATCAAATCTCAGATGACTAAACACAAATGTCTGTCTCCCTTTCTTTCATCAGACTAAACACACACACACAAACTAATGTGCATGCTCTCGATGTGCTACAAAACTAGTCAATATCACTAAAATGTCAAATTGTCACAAAGCCTTTCCATTTAATGCACTTTTATTGCATTAAATGGAAAGGCAAGAAAATGTTTATTTACTAATATTTTTTATGTCAGTATTTTTGAGGACCGATCGCAGCCTTCCAGGCATTCATAATGCTAGTTTGCAAACATCACTGGAGAGATGCTTTGCTATTCTACATATTAGGCTCTTTTGAGTTGCTCTTTGCTGGAGGGGTTTTCTTCCTCTACCATCCACTTTAAGATACTTAAAATGTGTTCCATCACACAACTCAGGAGATAGTTGGCCAAGTTATGATTTTTACTTTTCCCCTAAAATTGTTGCAGTGTCCTTATATTAGAAAGTTCATCACCCATATCAACATAACTTTCATGTTTTACAGCTGGTACTGTGCAGTGATTTTAGTAATCCTGGTGAGGGCCATGCTTTGAACCCCATTAGATCCAAATAAAGCTGTTTTGGTTGCATCTGGCCAAAGACTTAATTAATTGAAATAATTAATCTGCTTAGTTTTCTGTATAACTTGTTCCAGAAAGAACAGTTGTCATAAAACAAGTTCAAGAACAAGGCATGACAATCTGACCAGAAGTCATCCTGACCTGCTGTTTATTCATAAGAAATCAGTTTATACTACTTTATCACATATCTTGTATGACATATCTTTTCATATAAAGGCAAATCTTTGGATAAATAGCCAAAGACTTGCCTTCATCTGGAGTTAGCCAGGGTAGTAAATCATGCATCTCACACGTTAGTACACAAAGAAGAATGAAAAGTTAATGTTGCTGCTCTGTTCTGACAGGTTGGGGGGTTTTTTTTAGACGCTTTTCAGCAGCACTTGACCAGACAACCAGCAATCCAGATGTGACAGAACAAGTGACCGAACATCATCAATCATAACAGAAGAGAGAACATGCACAGAGCACTTTCAGGGACCTTTCCGTCTTAGAGTGAACAGTGAAATCAACATGATCAGACCAAGATAGGAATTGGTCCAATTTAACAGCCAGTGATTTCGTTTTGGTGACTCAAATGACATCACGTTTTTACACAGGCTGCTTCCAAATGCAACGCATTTAATTTTGGCAATTTTCAATACTACTGTTGGGGGGGGGGGTGTTTTTTTCACTGTTATTATCACACATTTGGTAATGTTATACAGCTTAATACATGTACATTTTTGAGGTCTAACTGATCTGAACTCAAGTCTACTAGTTTGGTATTTTCAGCATTTTACAGCATATGGTAGATTATTAATAAATATTGAAAATAAAAGCAGTCCTAAATACGCGCCTTGTGGAACACCATAATATATTGTTTTAATTACCATCTATTACCCACACTGTGTTCGGGTAAGTGCTCCTCCTATGAAGAGTCTGAGATTAGCAATAAGAATATTGTTTCATCCAATGCCAATGTGAAATCCAGGAAAACAGTTCAAACTAGTAAAAAGTGTATGTGCAGAAAGTTAAAGTCACCTAAAATTTTGAGTGAAAGCAATCAAAGAATGAAAAAAACAGATTGTTTTCACTCATAATTTC
>VOQJ01007349.1:16890-32093 GCA_015052665.1 Apistogramma diplotaenia
TTGGTGTTTTTGGTGTCGGTTGTCGGGGGGGGGGGGGGGGGGGTGTCGCTTGGAGTAAGCAGAAACAGCCTCTGACCTCAGCAGTGACACAGTTTGACTTTTTTGGTTGACATAGAGATCTTATTGTATTATTATACTACCAGGAAATGCAGGGAAACATTAAATTTAGGTGACCTCCGCTTGTCCGGTTACAGGTAACTAATGGTAACCCAAAAAGTTAACAGAACTTTAAGGATGAAGGATCCTGTCATGGTTTGTTTTCTTTTCTTTTTTTTTTTATCTGAGAGGCTGACCGTTTCTATGAATTAAGTTCAAAGAACTTGTCATCCGTATTGACTTTCTGGTTTTTACACGCAGACACAGAGTGCGAGGCTTGTGCTTCTTGGGTAAACATGGTTAGAAGGCAAGTAAATTGGGAAGCAGCAAAACAACACTGAGAGGAAATGTGATTTGTTGAGAGTAATTACAACAGTATCTGTGGTCATTTTTATGTCAGCATAAACAAGCTTTATTAATTGAGAAGCGTGCACATTTGACATTGTGCAACGCTGACAAATGGCTGTGTGCTGCAGTAAAAGTTCAAAAGACTAACTGACTAACTATGATACTTCATCATGCAAAACTCTCCCTTTTACATGACGGTGTAATATCCTCCAGACCTGTAGAGACACCTCCACCTTATTTCCTGGTTCCTTGCACTTTGAATAGATCAGCACTTAGAAATCTGCCTCAGCGGCTCTGCTCGGGGGTGTGCATCATTTGGCCCCAAAATTCACTTTTCCCCACCAGTAAGCACTATCTGTCTCGCACCCTCATGAACCCAGACAAAGACCTTGCCATCTGTCAGTGTCGTTCGCCGCAAAGTGGCTGCGATTAATTGAAAAACAATTGCAGGGCCAAGTGGGAGGGTCAAAGCAATATGCATCGTAGCCTCGCAGGGTCATCTCCTCATTTCCTCATTGTCGAAACGCCTTCTCCTGACATTAGCTGCAGAGATGTCGGAACACATTGTGCCTGTTTGGTTTAACATCCTCCCCTCGTTTGGCAGTGGGTATTATCAAGCGGACAGATCCAGGAGACTCTTATCTGTTGCTGTCCGTGTCACTGTAACACAGTGCTAATCAGTGCTGAGGGGGATAACGTGGAGCTGATCCCAGAGGACTGGAGGCTTCTTCTGTGACAAAACTCTGTATGAGTTATGACCACCCATAAAAACTGCTGAGAGTGATGGACACTGAAGCACAGCAGCGGGGATAAAAGATACATAGGAGGTTAGCGGCGAACGCAAGCTCCCAGCATGACATGATACCTCTGCGTTGTGGGAGCCTGCAATGTTATTTTTAATCCTGAATGAGTTTCAAGCGCCTCATCCTCCAAGTTTCAACTATCCCGCTGAATGAATTTTTCCTCTTCTGTGCAGCCTCAGCAGATCGAATCACCCTGCGCACATGCTTTCAGGCTTGACTGAGCAGCTTCTCGCCCTCAGTAACCAGGTGAAGTGACCCTGTCTATATGCAGACTTACAGCCTGACGCCGCCGTTTACAGCCGTCCAGTCCATTCTGCTGACACCATATTGCGAGTCACATCAAAGCAACGAAGCGTCTCCATCACTGCCATGCCAGAGTTGGTCATCTTTATGCCAGCCACCAGACCCTAGGATCAATCTTTCACTGATAGATTGGCTGATGCTGCTGGACCAAAGTGAAGGGAGGGTCTGTAACTTAACTTGTGCAGATTACTGACATCAATTTATTTACTGTATAATAAGTTTTTACTAATTTACTAAAAAAAAAAGAAAAAAAAAGTTTTTACTAATTTCCAGCTATTTTATGTTTTTTTTTTAAAAATCTGGATAAAATAAATACGCACGTTAGCCAGTAACTTGTAAACACAATTTAGCAGCGAAAGACTAGTTCCCCTGCTAACAACTAATGGTAAATGTCTAGAGCAGGCATGTCAAACTCTCAGCCGGTGGGCCGCTTCCGGCCACGCCCCCTACTTCCGGTCGAGAATTCGCATTAAAAATATGGTACAAATAGGCCCTTTAAGTTACTTTTTTGACATTCCGCTCAACCCTCTTAACTGGAAGAGAAAGTGGAATGTCAAAAAAGTAACTTAAAGGGCCTATTTGTACCATATTTTTAATGCGAATTCTCGACCGGAAGTAGGGGGCGTGGCCGGAAGCGGGCCGTGAGTTTGACATGCCTGGTCTAGAGACTGGTCTGCAAACACCTGTCAGTGGTAGTGAAGTTGCTGCACCTGCTAGGTCAGAACCATGAATGTTCCCACTTTGAGCGACAGCTGGATGTTATTTTGCCTTTCATGGCTTTGGGTTGTACTCGGACACTCAAAAAAGTTAGCTAGAAAGTGTATTTTGTTTTAAGCTAAAAGTAGCATCCCAGACTGAAGATAGATGTTGCTTGTTAAACCGACTGGCTAGCCTCACCCTTATCTGATAGCAACTTAGCTTCAAAACAAGGAGCAAACATTTTGAATAGGTTTTCTCATGTGACTGTTTGAGCTTCACTTCAGCTTATGGATCTGAACAGAAAACACGGCACTGCAGTCTTTGGTGAGTCAGTGATGTCTCTGATACACACATCATTCACTGGGGCTTTTTATGTAAGCCATTTATCAATTCTGTTTTTGTGATCAAAGCACAGATGTGGTCTCGCTGCTATCTTGTGAAAATTTGGCTTATTTTAAAATAATGTGAATATATATGTATATATGTGTTATACAAAACAGCTATGATGTGTCATGCCACTGGAGTCCTTGAATATTGAGGAAGGCAGAACAAAAATGTGAAGAAATGTTTTAGCCATCGGCCCAAGATTTTCATCACATCCTCTAAATCAATCTTCCACTTCATTTTAAGACTTCAGCATGTCACAGCGTTTGAAAATGAGATCATCGGCAGTTATGTAGACGAGATCGCAGCAGGCAGATTAGCAAATCAATAACTTATATTCTAGAAACTGAGCATGAATCATGTCCGTGAAAAATAATATCAGCGTCCCAGCATCATTGAGGCCAAGATTACATTTCTGCACTTGAGGAAACAATGAAAAAATGAGAGACAGCTTCTCATCTGTAAATGGCCTTTTTAAAGCTTTTTTCATTCTCCTTATGGTTTTTATGTCATTTTAAATTATTCTTGATTCTGCTTTTAAGGGGAAGCAGTGGCCCATGGTGGTTGTGGGTAATAAAACAACAGCTAGCCAGGCTTTCAGGGTTAAACCGAAATCTAACACAATTTCAAACTTATTTAAATAAAAAAGTTTAACCCTGACTACACACTTATATCACAACCACTTGCTCCCGTCATGTCCTCTTTTAAAAATATCCCGTGGAACCACATTTATAGACATCTTTAACTCCCCTCATTGCCTGTCATGAAAGGATTTTGTAATGTATTTCTGCTACTGTGTAATTAGCATTAAAATTATTCATCTGATACTTGTCAGAATGTCGACAACCAGTGGTTATGTCAGGCACTGTGCTAAAAAAGATGGCAGAGGGGCTCAATTAACTCAGACTGAACAAAACCACTGTCTCCAGTGCTTGATGCGTGGCCTAATACCGCATGATTTGATTATTCTGCACAAGCAAACACATGCAAATTGCATTTCATTTTGAAGTTGTTAATTTCTAAGCATACTGATTAAGAGTAAGAATCTGTCAGAGATATCCTGCCAGGTATTCATGTGGATTTTTAAATGAGAAACATGAAAGAGAAGTTTGATATATATGTATATATATTTTTCCCCCTTGGGGAAGAAACCTTTAATCTAAAGACTCAAAGTATGTCCAGCCAACCTGCTGTTTTTGTGCTTTTTCTCTTAAATAAAACCAACGAAAGGCAGCTGGGGTTAACCTTGGCGGCCGTTTTACAGAGTGAAGGGGGATAAAACATGGGCCGACCTGGTTGTTCACTCTGCCATCCAAGCCTTTGTTTTTCTCACAGTGTGGATGGCCATCTGTCAACCTTACCCAGAGAGAGGCAATGATTTTTGCTCGCCTGAGTGAACACCCAGGAAAGCAATATTTCACGTTAGCACTGAAAAAAGACCCGTCTCGGGGGATTTTGCTTACTGGAGTGATATGCTGGTGCACATCAAGAGTGATAGTAGTGCCTCGGTGATGGAGCAAGATCTGCACAGAGTCTAGTTAACTAGGAACCCTAAACTCACCTAAAGCCCAGGATGTTGCCTGAATCCACCAGTAGATTTTGCCTCTTCAGAACACATGCACTGTATGTGTGGCAGCCTGTGTTTGCTCATCAGGACACCAAGCACCCCCCTCCACCAGCTGGAGTTTGCTTTTAATGCTAATTTGCAATGCTAGCATGCTAAGACGCCACACTCAGATCTCATGCACGAGAAACACACTTGCTGACCATCTCCTGCTAGTCGCGCTGCAGACGCCTATTAATAGATTCTCATGCATATTTGCCAGAAAAATAGCTCATAGATTGGCTATAGCTCAGGTGCATTGCACAGGCATGACCAGGAGCCACCGATTCATCATATAATTTAATGGCGTCATTACGTGGCGATGGCATTTTCTGACAAGTCGAGTTTAATTGTAGTTTTTAAAATAACAAATGAGCTCCTTAGAATAGTACGTATGTTCTAGATATATGCAAAGGAGTGTCCTAAATCCCTACATACATTCATTAAGAGTGGCCAAAATATAACAGCACACCGAAAACAAGGTGTTATTATGTCTCAGCCATTAGCCTTCATCATCATCGTCATTTGTCAGATCTCAACTTCCTTTCAAGGTCGTAGTCTACAGTAGAGCTATAACTCAACTATCATCTAATTAAGGAGGCCAATGATCATTTGAAAGGAGTAATGAAGTATAGAAAACGCCTACGTCAGACCTTATTATTGCCAGGCAGGACACTTTAAGAAGTGATGAGCCATTAGCGAAAAGGATACATCTAAATGAACAACTAATTAGCATCTCAAAGGAAACTTAAAGAGCAAATTGGTGAATAATTATTGGCACATCTTCGAAAATAAATATTGTCATGGAGTTGGTAACATTTTGGTCACTCGGATGATGAATCTTACTAATATGTTAGCAGATCAGCTACAATTAGGAGAGGATTTTGTAAATATATGTAAATGAAACACATTTTAAAACTGATAAATATTTTAGCAGGCAAACAGTAATGCAGCGTATTGACGGATTAGCTCGCGTGCAACTTTTTGTTTGTGTGCTTCACAAACAAGCAGAAGGTGATGGAAGGACTAACTTCCAGTTGTCGAAGCTTGTCAAATTGCTTCCATTTAGCAGCCATCTCATCCACAGGCATGTAATTGTGTTTCTGTCATACATCCCCTCTCTCCCCCCCCGTATGAAGCTTTGGATTCTGGGTCTTTATCTAATTTATGCATCTCGTGAAAATACAAGTCTGAATTTACTGGCGTTGGGCTAATGGCATTCATTAACCTTCGCTACAGTGAAATGTTTGATTGGAATATGGCATTTCCTCCTTCAAAGAGATGTTTCATTTCCTTTGCAATTCAGATACTTCAAATGAGTCATTAAATGCTATTTTACTTCAAACGTCCGGTTTATGAACGGTAATAACTATACTTCATCACACTTAACATGCACACATTGATGCTCGCGCCAAGACGGACGCAAGCAGACGGGGTGAAATGCATTTAAAGATGGCCTAACAGAAGCGAGAATTTACTTCACGATGACAGTTTACATCTTACACTCGCTGGGCTGTGTTTTGAATATTAGGGCTTGATTAGGAACAATGCATCTGGAGACATAATTGTGTCTTATCATTAGGCTGATCTCTGACTGATTATAGCTTATAATAATGAGCTGTGATTATGAGACTAATTATGAATCCCACATTAAAGTTTTGCATGATGTTAAAATATTAAGGCAATAGGAGCTGACTTTGGTGAGTTTTAAGGAAACGGATCCCATCTGTTTGTAGCTCATAGATCAAATACAACTGTGATTTTTTTTAAGGGATGTCCCGTGATTTTTCCCTCAGGTTTTGTGCTTTTCGTCCATCTGTGAAAAGCACAAAAGTGGTGGACCTGCCAGTTCTGGTATTCTGTGGCAAAAGTCAAGTGGGCTCCATGGTGCTGCCCACTGGAGGAAGTCGGGCCATCCTCATGAAGTCTGTTTCCGATTGTTTGGCCAGACACATTCAAACAAGTGACCTGCTAGAGGTCATTTTTTTTAGCTCTAGCAGTTCTAATCCTGCTGCTCCTTGCACAAAGGAGGAAATACTGGTCCTGCTGATGGATTAAGGGCCTTCTAGTCCAGGTCTCCTAGAGTAACTGCCTGTCTCCTGGAATCTCCTCCATACACTTGAGCCTGTGCTGGGAGACACAACTCCTGGCAACGGCATGAACTGATGTGCCATCCTGGAGGAGTTGGACTATCTGTGCAACCTCTGCAGGGTCCAGGTATCACCTCATGCAACCAGTAGTGACACTGACCCTAGATAAATATAAAACTAGTGAGAAAACAGTGAGAAAAGAAGAGGAGGGGAACATGTCGGTGGTCTCCACCACACAAGTGTTAGCTTCTACTGATAAATGCGCAACTGAAACATTTCAGGCTTTTTGGTGTGCTGTTGTGATCCAGTACCTATTACGATGGCAACAGCTGATCTTGAAATCTGTCACAGACATGTTTGTGATAATTACATTGTAATAAATATATCAGGTTTAGTGCTGTAAACACTGCCTTTATCCACTATCTTCAGTGTGTTTGAGTATGATGATAATGATGCTCAAATGAAGATAATTCATTAAATTAAAACTGCACCTGCTAAATCTTAATGTAAGCAGCTACAGACACTTTTGTGCCTGTAGATGCTGCAGCTTTATCAAAACACTGGACTTACAGTGTGATTTACTGAACAGTCAGAAGCTCATCTTTGCCTGTTCCCCTAAAAGCAGTCATCTCTCCATTTAGGCTCCTGACCAGTCTGATGAGGAAGTGTTTCATTCAAGGGCGTTTTGGTCACGGAGTCATCCCTGCTGTGTCCCAAGCGGCTGATTGCCTCCAAAGTTATCCAAAATGTCCGGCTCTGTGTAATGATTTTTCCAGACAGCTGAGTGGCCCGGTGCGCTCACGTCACTCCACAGATTTCGCCTGATAATACACTTAGACACACTGGCTGATCACATTCACCTGACCTTGCTGCACCAGCTAACTTGGGAGAAGAGAGGAAGGAAACGTTTCTGCTTATCTGTTCAATTCGCTGAAAAGAGGGAGATTCTCCAGCTCTCACTGCCAGCGTGGCTCCCGTTGACTTTGAACCTTTTGTTTAACGCTCAGGCCACAGATAGCATCTCTGGGGCCGCTCAAATCGTGCACACAGACTCTCCAAATACAATTAGCCATTATGAATTGAATAAACACATGAATTCTCTGAAGGATGTGACGGATTTCTCTGGCTTGTTTAGCACAATGTTGTCACATTTTTATTTATTTATTTTTTTGTTTTGTGTCACTAATTGCATTTGTCATTGACGGCTGCCTAAATCAGGCAGTTGCAGCACCTAATGGGTTGCTGATTAGAGATTCTGAAATTCACTCACTGCTGATTTGGTGTTATTTTAGCAGAAAAATGAGGATAATTTTCTCTAATGCCACTTGTTAAGGTAATTACTCTATAATTGCTTTATCAAGGTGTCATAGAAGAGTCAAGGCAAAAAATATCCTACCCTTCAGGGGCACTTTGTCACTCTCCATTTAGCTTTTATCCTAGTAAACGCAGCACGCTGGCACTGCTGAATGAGTGAAAAGGTTTGTGCGGCAGCTGTGAATTTACTTTACTCATATCCATGGGCAACACACATGGTGGCATAAAAACAAGACCCGCTGCACATAAATAGAGCGATAAACACGGCAAACGGATCACATTTCAGCATTGCATCAAATATATGACAAGACAGATTTCAAATGGAACCCCTGCATGATTTAATTATTCTCATTTAATCACTTGCAACTGCTCAAAAAGTCATCGCAGTAAAAATATCCAAAATCCTCTGATAGTGTGTCTCCTGAGCTTGTGTTATTGAACCGCTGTGCTTCCTGTGGAGCTTGCTATTGGTTCATCGTGTACCATGTAATTTTTCTGTGATTGAAAATAAACCGCAGAGATGAAAAAAATAGTGAGGTCTATAGGAATCCACCCCGGCGTCTTATAGAACGGCGGGTCTTGACACCAGTGCAGAAAACTGCCTTGAATGCAGCCTCGCTGGCAATCACATCCCAAACGTTTCCTCCCAGAAACATGTTTTAAAAGCATGTCCTGATGCTGAACTATTTTTCCAACCTACCGTGTTGTGATTAGAGAGAAAAGCTCAGACAATAACCATCTGATTGTGGCCACAGCTGCTCGCTCAATAGGATGCGAATGCAACTTTCTTCCTCTGCAATGCACCGTTATGATATTTCTTCTTCTTTCTTACTTTCTTTTTATTTATTTTTTTTGTCATTCCATGCACAGCCACGGGATTTTCAAATTATGGCCGTGACTGATAATAATGTTGACTGCGCCCAACAAGAATGCACAATCACTCACCTCATAATTTAATAGCTCACATGTGTATATTTTTGAGGTACAATTTAGTTATTATTCTCTTGTCTCCGTTTCAAAAGAGGCTAAAAACACAGCAATAATTGTAACATACCACAGATTGCATGGCAAGTGTCTCCCATTCCCTGTATGTGACATTTTACAGCTACACCATTGAAATACTTTGCACAGGCTGCCCATACAGCAAGAGTTGCACAAATGCTTTAATTCTTCATAGCATAGATTCAACAAGGTGCTGGAAAAATTCACGCAGAGATTTTGGTGCATATTGAGCATCACGCAGTTGCTGCACAGCCATGATGTGTGTGTCCCATTTCACCATAGTCCAAAGGTGCTCTATTGGATTGAGATCTGGTGACCGTGGAGGACATTCAACCAGAGTGAATGTTCACAAAACCATTCAGATGATCTGAGCTTTGTGACATGATGCAACACCCTGCTGGAAGCAGCCATAAGAAGATGTGTAAACTGCGATCATGAAATGATGGACAGCAACAAAACTCAGCTAGGTTGTGGAGTTTAAAGAGACTCATTTGGTCCTAAGGGGCCCAAAGTGTGCAAAGAAAATATCCCCCACACCATTATCCCAACACCTCGAACTGCTGACACATGAAAGCGTGCAGTGATGTATCTCTGCTTTCCTGTTATTCTGACCATGCCATCAAAATGATCAGATCTATTGTCCTACTTTGGTGAGCCTTTGGAAATTGTAGCCTCAGTATTTTATTGACATTGTCACCAAGAGAACTGATCAGTCATAGATCAGTCATTTTTGGAAATACTCAGACCAGTCTGTTTGGCTCCAACAATCATGCCATGTTCAAAATCACCTTTTTTCTGCTTTCTGATCCTCACTTTGAACTTCAGCTAATCATCGTCACCATGTCTCTATGCCTTGAGTTGCTGCCATGGGATTGGCTACAACAGATACTTGTATTAACAAACATCTGTCAAGCATAATATATCATTTTTATCATCTCAAATGATGTTGGCTTAGCAGGGAAATGTGCCTAACTGGCAACGCCTTGATGATTTAGGAGCTAAGTAGTGCCTCTGAAAAGCCATACCCTAATCAAATTCACCCAGTGGCGTGCTGCACAATAGCAGCTTAAAGCTAATGTGTAATGTGAAGTTGTGTGGAAACTCTTATGACATGACTGCAGCATCAGGAGGGTTATTTCCTTGAAAAGTCAATTGTACAGCAGTGTCCCAGCTCTCATTCTGACAAGTGAATTAAACATCTGTCTGTTTACTTCTAATAATGGTGACATATGTTAGGCTATACGTCAGCAACACATTCCCTCCACCAACTTTCACCAAAACAATGTGACACGTTTTTCAGTAAAAAGTAAATCTGAATTAGCGGCTGGCATGTTTCCATCAGGGGATTCGCTCTTTGAGCTCTGTGGCCTGTTTAAGTCTGGGTCTGTTCCTACTAAACTTTGTATTTGTGCTTTTCATTCCACAAAAGACAGCATCTTTTCCAGCGTCCTTCAATGTCACAGGGCTGTTTTGACTGACCCGTCCAACTGGTGCGGATGCTAACAATAACTACAACAGAACCGCTTGTCACAGTGTCCGCCAGCGCTGGATTTTGCCCTCGGACCTGTCTAGCCTACTTTCACAAGAGCAAAGCCCGTCTGTCATAATGTGTTACAGTGAATGATGGCTTATCTGTTTTTCTGCTGCGATATTGGAAGAGCTTTATTTTTCCCCCTCCAACTTAAAGTCCCTTTTCATGTGACAGGACCAGACGAGGGGTGCATTTGACTTGCAGCACCCGATCCATGCTTATGCATGCACCCTATGTGGCCTAACCTCTATTTCTTTCAACTATTAATGTCCCAAAAGTCTCCCTAATGGAGTAATTTACACACACTCTGCCAAAGCCATTGATAGGGCTCTCTCCTATGGCAAATGTCTGGCATTTAGCAAATCGATGACATGAGTTATGAAGAGGAGCCGGGGCCTTGCTGCCTCTCCATTCTTCTCAATAACAAAAGAGGAAGTGCATTAAAAACTAGCATTGATGGGTTGTTGGGAGTTGCAGTCAATGAGCTCTCGGAGTTTAAAATTAAAAGGCTCTTAGGGGTGAAAATTGTTTTCTCTGGTCATCCATCATGTCGTGAATGGTCTTTTTCATATTGATTAATTAGAAACTAAAAGGGTAAAAGTGGGTGAGGGGCACACGGGAGGTTTCGAAATCCAGTTGTTATAAAATCCCGGTGTACTTATCCTGCCTAGTTGTGAGTTAATGACACCAGCTTTCGCCTTGAATAAGTGTTATTGCTGCAGTCCATAATTTCATCTTGAAAATGGGCGAGGGAGTGGATCTTCCTTATAGTAATTGAGTATTGATTTGAAAATAAACAGCAGTGAGACTCCCACCCATCTGACAGACCCATCTTTTGGATGGAATCAACAATAAATGGGCCCCTGGTTGGAGGGAAAGTTATGGATCAGGATGATACAGTCAAGCGTGCCTTTCCCCCTGCGATCTCTCTTCCAATATATATTGGATTTTAGATAACCCATTTACGAGCCCTGTCATCTAAAACCTATAGTTTTGAGCCGGCAGATGATAAGTTAAGGCTGGGACTCTGCACAGATCTCTGCGGCTTACACTTGCGCCGTCCCAGATGTATTTCTTTTTTTTTTTAATGTGTGTATGTGTCATACAGGAAGTATCTGGTGCAAATCTGGGATAAAACTGTGACACGACTAAAATGAAATGAGATTCGAGGGCAGTGTTAAGCAAATGTTTGATGTCAAACATAATATATGCTCTCATAAATGCAAAGTACATCTGTCTAGCCGTGGGCAAATACCTTTATCTGAGTGTGAGGGGGAGAGAGCTGTAATGGTTCAACAGCTCAGTGAATCGACATAATACGAGGAGTCTAACACTTATGTCGGGCCGGCCGTTAACCTCTGCGTAATGACTGTTGAACTATGTTCACACGCCCAGCACTCCACCTCACCTCCACCCTTTCCCCCTCCCTCTCCGGAGACCCCACTCTGCGCTAACGACATACAAATGTGCTATTCGTTTTCATTAGCCGCCACTTCACTTTTGATTCGGGGGAATGTGCGGAGCTGTGTGGGAGGATTTTGTGTGTGTGTGTGTGTGGGGGGGGGGTCGTCGTGAAGTTCTGCCAAATGACCTCTAGGTTCCTATCATGCTGCAGAGCAGATTAACAGAGAGATATGGGCACAGTTAATTCCTCCGGCTGCCCTACAAGTTCTGGAGGTGGTGTCAAAATGTGGTCACCGCCGTGCTATTGTATTGTCATTCACACCCATCTAATGACTCCTGATTATCATTCACATGCTAATGCTTCATTTGTTATCGGTGTGACCGGCATCGGGGAGCATTATGAACCCTTATCTGTATTTATCTTGTCAATTATTGATTGCCTTTTCCCTCACGTCATTATTAATTTGACGTGCTGTGTCAAGCTCACTGTTAATCATATTTAAACAGATATGAGGAGATAAAAATCAATTTTCCATTATCCTTGAGGTTTTCTTTTTTTTCTTCATAGCCATCCAACAGTTGTGGAGGGGACTTGAGAGATCGGTTATGCAAGACTGAGCAGATCCAGAGCCATGCAGAGTAAATAATCACCTAATGTGAGTTTAATGGGGAAGCAGTAAAAAGAGGGAAGTGGTGTCTAGAGTTTTTCTCGAGGTAAGTGGGCTGCCGTTGTGTTATGCTACTGTAAGGCCCAGGTGTTACACTGAATGCTGCTTATGTGCCCATGTTACAGACAACGATGGTGCTAGTGGTGGTGTTTTCATTCGTCTCTGGCTTTGACAAATACTCTAATAGCAATTACATTCTTAATCTGAAGCTTTATTACACGTACAAAGAAGTGTGAACTTGTTTCAGAAAAAAACAAGAAGCTCTTTGCCTGCAAACGAAAGCAGGACAGAAAGACAAGAAGTCTAAGGAGCTATTACCCAGTGGAAGGTAATGGCGCGAGGCGCGGTGGGATACAAATAGCCGAGGAAGGGCACTTCACCCAGATAATGGGGTTGAAGGATTCTGGCATGGCGAGATTCATGTACAGACAAGGCTCCTTTGATGCAGTGACATTGGAGAGCCCATAAAAGCCGAAGTATAAAATACAGAGGCGTTACTGCGCGCTAATAGGATCCCCGGCTTTTTGGAGGCAGATTTAGCATAGCCCAACACGAGAGACACAGAAACACTAATTGGATGCACTTACCTGGCTTCAATAAATGAGCACACAGGAATCCATCAAAGGGGATAGAGTTCAGACTGGGAGGAGGTGTGGGAGGAACACTGAGTTCGCTGCATACTTTAACACCAAAAGATTTCATCCTGGAAAAACTTACTAAACCCATAAATCCTTAAAGAATTCTCATTATTTTATCTTTTTTGTGAATTGTAGTGGTAAAAACAAATAAAATAGACAGTGGTTACTGGGTTTATTATGATAACATTCGGTCAAATTCAACCCTTTTCTTTTTTGTCTACATCGAATGTTTACCTGCATGCAGCAATAGTCTGTTCAAACATGACTGGTCAATAGAACTCGGACTGCAAAGGTAAACCAGAAAGCTTCCAGTACCAAAAATCTTCTCCGTCGCCTGCAGTTTCTCCATATTGACATGCGGATATCTGTGTTGGAGATTAACAACAGTCACCCAGGCAGCAACCTCTCAGTTTAAAAAATTAAGCTAAGGCAACGTGCCAAAAGCTGCAGCTCGTGGAACAGCCACTGCGCGTCAGTACCCACAGACTCCCAGTGATGAGCTTTACAGGACAAATAATGGTGTTTTCCATCTGGTACTTTATCTGTTCTTGACACCTGTATGAGGGGTGGCATTTTACATAATTCCAGCCATTCAAACTGCATGAAGGCTTAAAGTTTATGCAGGGAATGGCCATTTTGGGAGTCCTGTGTCGTCTTGTTTAGCATTTGATTGCACTGAAAGACGCGCTGAAGACAGAGCTGTTTGGGGCCTCTAGTAAGTAGCCTTTATTTTGCTTATCTCTAGCCCTCTGCTGGTCACCCAGCGTTAGCATTAGCTCCTAACTTTACAGCTATATTTGGTCATGTTTTCAGATTTTTAATGAAAATATTTTAATCAAAAGCCATTATGTGTCACAGTGGTTACATCCATATTTTATATATAGTTTATGAGTTTCTGGTTGCAACTTTTTAACTAAACAGCTGTCACCTTTACATCGTGTAGACAGAGGTATCATATATTCAGTGCTACCTGCTGCTGAAATCTGTGTAATAAATAAAGTTTACGAAAGTATTACCTTTCCTATTACACCACTAAATGAATGGTATTGCCTCATTATAAATATCAGCAGTGGTGTAGAGTAAATGAGAGACAAAAGGTAAAAAAAAGAAAAAGTAAACGCTAGCTGTTACACTGCACACAATTAAAACCTAATTTGAACATTTGTCTTTTGAACCAAAAATTCAGTCTAAGAACATTAATTTTTAATGCTCTTCTTTTAATGCTAATCCTCTTCTAGTATTTCTTTTTCACAAGTCAAACCAAAGCTTAATTCATCCCCTCATAAAGTTGATGTAGCGACTTTGTTAGGAAGCAGTGGCTTATTTAAATATGGAGCAGAATGAGAAATCGTAGCATTTATTTGGGTCCAATTTCCCATCCCACACAAGATATAAGACTAATATTAAGTCTCCTTTTAGCTCTGGTTTGCTCTTTATCAGGTCTTGCTGGCAGTCATGATTCCACTGTGTTCACCATTTAGTGGCAGCTGCCTGCTGGAGTTACAACTAGAAGCATAAGTGCTGTGAAAGCAAAATAACCTTGAGCTAAAAAAGCTAAACTACCATACAGAGCTATATTAAAATGCAGGCTCCATCATTGCTGTTACATGTTTGCTGTTACATGTGGTTTCCTATGCATTATGGTCATTTAAATTATTGCTCATGTATAAATATTGAGTAAAGCATCTGTAAGGAGTCAAGTCTTGGATATTTTCTTTGTTATTTAAACCTGATATATTGTTACCCTTCAGTCAGGGTAACAATATATCAGGCCCCATCTTATCTTAAAGACCTCATAGTCCCATATCACCCCAGTAGAGCACTTCGCTCTCAGGCCCCGTTTACACGGCGCCGTTTTCATTTGAAACTGGCGTCGTTTTGATGCGTTTGCGCCTTCTGTTTGCACGACAACGGAGTGAAAACGGTGCGTTTTGAAAACAGGGTCCAGAGTGGTGCGTTTCGAAAACGCACCGGCTTGCATTTCCGTGTAAACGCACAACATCGGCGCTGTTTGAGAACGGGGGCACTTGCACATGCGCGCTATGGTTGCAACCGCCAGTTTTCTGCGCATGCGCGGATTCACGAGTACTTCGTGTGCTGCTCAGTCTTCTAAACTTAACAGCCCTTCTTCAACAACATGTTCATTTGCTACACCATCATGTTCTGTCCTGCACAATAACTGTGAGGCCACACACGAGGCCGTGGATGCACAATGTGTGCGTAATGCCATGGAGATCAACCATGACTTGCAGCCTCTCACACACAATAATAACTATCTCACAGACTCCAATGAGACTGAAGGGAAACGCATCCCGCGCAG
>VOQJ01007352.1:0-17659 GCA_015052665.1 Apistogramma diplotaenia
AATTGTGTGTAACTTACCAAGGTTTTTTAACAAGTATGTCTGTATATTATATCGCCATAATCAATTAAAGAGAGGATGGTTTTGCAGCCATGGTGAATGGATGTGATATAACTAACCAAGTGTGAGCCAACTTAGATGAGTTTAATGGCTGAGTATTATTATTTAAACATGCAGATATGAGGACAGGAGCACAGCCTGATTTTGTAACGTTCTCGTTAAAAAGCTAGCCACTCGCTCCTTTCCTGTTACTATGACGTTATCCACTACAAGAGATATGGGTTTTCTCCAACTGTCTAGTTGTATTTCAGATCAGCTGAGGATTAGAAGCACTTTGAATAAACAGATCTTTAAAATAATTAGTCTTTGATTGACGCACTGATTGTGTTGCTTTATTGCGAAGTTGGTGATAGACAAGCTAATCACACTTTTAGCGTGATTGTGGAGCTTTACGCCCCACTGCTCACTGGTATCCTATCCCTGTAGAGCAGGGGTGGGCAAACCTTTTGGCTCTGGGGCCACACTGACTTTGAAATTTGACAGATGGACCAGACCAGCACCAGGTGCATACATAGCAAACATATAAAAGGGTCCTACATTTACTTTTAGCGAGAACAGCGTTTTTGCCGGTGCATTGAAGTCTGGTGGTGTTTTTGTAGAAATTTTCAGTATCCATCATAATCATGATATGATTTGATTTGGGAAATTCTGTACCAGTCTTCAGTGGGTCAGATTAAGAAGACCAATGGACCGGGTGTGGCCCACGGGCCGTAGTTTGCCACCCCTGATGTAGAGTGTATGGCTGAAGGGCCAACTGACCTTGCTAGCATTAGCTGATGAATTAGCACCCCACCCTCTAAATACTCTTTTTACTCTGTTTATACCCTATTGTGCATTTTCTCATTACTTATTAATAATCCCTCTCTCTCTTCCACAGCATGTCTTCTGTCCTGTCTCTCTCTCCTCAGCCCCAACCGCTCACAGCAGATGACCCCGCCTCCCTGAGCCTGGTTCTGCTGGAGGTTTCTTCCTGTTAAAAGGGAGTTTTTCCTTTCCACTGTCGCCAAGTGCTGCTCATAGGGGGTCGTTTTGATTGTTGGGTTTACTCTGTAATTATTGTAGGGTCTTTACCTTATAATAAAAAGGCTCTTGAGGTGTCTGTTTGTTGTGATTTGGCGCTGTATAAATAAAATTGAATTGATTTGAATTGAATTAAATATGGTCCTGCAAGATGATAAGATGATAATTCATCTTTTGTGTAATCAGATTACAGTACCCCAAAAGTTAAAAGCTGCAGGATTTCATATAGCAGTGACACCTAGCACTATCATGTTTGCTTGAGAGCCATAACCTAACATTAATCCATTACCCACACTTGAACAGCATAATATGTTGATACCAGTTGAGAGACATAAAAAGGCTGCACTACCCCACTGAGTTATCACTCATCCACTCACAGAACGCATAATGCAGGTAAAATATCCAATTGTGTTTGATTATGCCGTCACCATGGTTGCCTCACCATGTAACACATTGCTTCTGCAACTTGTGGCAGTCTGTCTTTCAGATGAGAGAAGGATGCCTTTCACGGATATTAAAGGACAAAAACCTGTCATGAGATAGCTCACAGTTACTGCTCAACATAACTAAAGGACTTAAGTGCAATCCTTAACTGACACTTATAGTCAGCTGTTTCTTCAAGTGTACTTACAGTAAGTGGTATGAACAGGAGAGACGGTAAATTAGCTGAAATAAGTCCATTATGCTTAGCTAAGGTTGCAGACTGTCCAGATTTTTCATGTTGCTTTAATGGAGGGAGCGAGGGGACACAAGCAGACTCTTTACATCCCTCACATCAGAATGCCTTCCTCTCCACAGGAGCTGTGGGGATTCTTCTGCTGTGCAGTTTACAATGTCATGGTTCCAAGCACTACTGAACACATCAGTACATCATCACAGTTACCTCCATTTAGACCTGAGTGAGACTTCATAGTTGAAGCTCCATCTTTCTATACATGGGTCAACAAAGTAATTTACCCTGGCTTGGAGCCCAGGGTTACTCTCCACTAAAACTTCTGATAGCGTTCTGCAGGTTTATCAGTGTCTGCCTACACAGCCTGTTTGTACTGATGACTGTCTGGCTTTGGGGGTTCTTGGCTGTGAAAATAATGTTTTTACAAAATAATCTTGACTCAGAAACACTTAAATTATGTTTTTTTTAATACACTGATAGAGCTGAAAGTCCAAGTGAAGTAAGTGGACCTTGAATTAAAATCACTAATGCTGGTTTTGCGTGTCTGCGTGTGTGTGTGTGTGTTTGATAAAGAGTAGTCTTTCATTAATTTGCTTTCAACAGAGCAGATGGAGTTCAAGTTAGTATTTTCCCACTTTCCATTTCACTGTTTCTTCCACAACACTCTCCATCCTCATTCTTAACTGCTTATCCAACACAGTGGTGCACACACAGACCCAGTCCTCACAAGTCTGCAAAGTTAATTTGATGTCTTATTCAATAACTCTAAAATATATTTTGTGAGCCGCAAATCAAAGTCAGTGAAAATATCTTCTGACACATAAAAACGTTGATGAGATCTGCATCCACACGCTGTGCATCTCAAAACACAAACTATGTCATTACATGATGACACATTAACAAAGAACAACTGTTTTACTGCAGTTAACACACACACACACACACACACACACACTAAATTTTAATTTAACTGTTCCCCTCTGGCCTATTTTTCCAGAGGTTGATCAGAAGAAAAGACGTGTGCACACAGTACGAAAACAGAACCGTTGGACTCGTGCGTTGACTGGACCACTCGGTGTGTATCCCAGACTTAATTAAGACAATATTAACATATAACATTAGCAAAGCAAGAACAAAGCTTACATGCACATCTAGAACCATTTTTGAATTCAAACTAATCAAGCTAATTACCATGCCTGCATCAACTGTGGTTGTATATGGAGGTGTCCCATGCAGCATGCATACATGAATCAAAGATGAATGAGAAACCTTCTCGCTGTGAGCTGGCAGCGCTAACCCCTGCACCGCTCCACTGCTCCTCTGCAACACTGTTAGGAGTTCGTTTGTTTGATCTCCACTAACTAGTAACTTTAAAGTTGCAAGCTAAGACACACATTTCACAATCCATACAGTATCACAATCCATAAAGTAAGCAGTAGCTCATCCTTGAAACGAATAATTCAGCAAATATTATGAGGCTTCTCTGCTGCCATTATGTGAAAAGAAGACTCAAGAATCTGTGGCAGCTGAAGAATCTCTGACTATTACTTAAGGCTGTATTTTGAGTAAAAACTTGCTAAACATTTTACCTTCAAACAGTGTGCAGCATACCAACTAGTATCATGGTGCTATCCTGTATTGATCCTCTATGAACAGCACTTGGCAACAGCAGGAAGGAAGAACTTCTACTTAAAAGGAAGAAACCTCCAGCAGAACAAGGTTCAGGTAACATCAGCCTTCTACTACGATTGGTTGGAGGCTGAGGTGACAAAACAAAACCAACGTTAGAGCGACAAATACAAAACACAATTCAATTCAATTCCGTTTCATTTATACAGCGCAAAATCACAACAAATATTTGCCTCAAGGCACTTTTTATTATAAGGTAAAGACCCTACAATAATTACAGAGAAAACCCAACAATCAAAACGACCCCCTATGAGCAGCACTTGGCGACAGTGGAAAGGAAAAACTCCCTTCTTGAGGTGGTTCTTGTTATATATAAGGTCAGCACTGGCACTAAGTGTGGAAAAAGGGGAAAATTAACTTTGTACCTCTTTGGTAACAATAAGTCAAATATTCACTTAAGTTTCAATGTAGCAATCTGATTTAGTAATTAAATAATATGAAATATGGGCTTGTGGGTTGCTGATGTGTGCAGTGTTTCAGGCTCCAGGGTGAAAATATTACAGTACTGACATCAGAATGACGGCTGTGTAAATCACACTGGACTGAAGCAACTGTAGGATTCAGCTCTAATGCGTATGGAAATACAACTGCTCTGCATGTTTTGTGGAAAGGGACCATCGAGAATTCATTGCACTGTTATTTGTTTGCATGTCACTTGCAGGTTTTGCATGAGAAAATGTCGCACTAATAAAGTAAGTCACAGTAAACCGTCGTTACCCAGTCTGGTCAGGGCCGATGCAGCACTCATCCACGCAGTTGTTGTTCCACTGCTGGAGGTGGCCCTTGACTTGGCAGCAGATACAAAGTCATTTTTTTACTTCCCCCACAGTCTGGGATTAATTAAAATTCATGGAAGCTGCACCAGTTTCTCTTCATAATTTATCCATAACCCAAGACACTAAATAATAATAATAATAATCCTGCTTTAAGGAGGTCTGACTTTGAAAAATTCATGATAGATTAGTTGAATGTCTGTTTGCGTCTGATTTCAAAGCTCAAGGCGCTCTTGTGCACTTTGGCCGAACCCAGCATTCATTGAGAATTCATTTCTCAGCTTCTGTGTTGGCATCAATTATTCGCTGTGTGCATGTGGATTTACTGAATGTGTTTGGGGGGGGGTTTGTTCATTTGATGTTGAGGGGGTGGGTGTCCATGTTTGAAGCTGGGACTGACCCAGCAATTAAAGCAACAAACGTTCTCCATGTGGACAATGTGAGAGTTAAAATCTTAAAATCTTTTTGGTCAAATAAAGGCCAACCCACTGCTGGAAATCACAGTGAAATCACAAACTCCTGCACTTTCCTGCAGTCAGTGGAGATTACATCCACTACAGCCTACAGTGCACAAACAGCTTAACGTGAATGTCTGGATAGGCTTCTGACAATAGTCCCTTTGTGTAGATAAACATCGGCTGCATATTCACAATAGTCTTTAGCCCGTGACTAATGATGCAATCATATGAAGTTCCAAAGCTGAAGGTGACAGAAGCAGCAGCTGAGAACAGACAAATAAAGCTTTCGGGCTTCGCTGCATGTCAGCTGTGCTCGCGAGTCGTAAGGGTGCAAAGTTTTTGCTGCAGTCTCAGCACTTTGAGTTCATCTAACAGCGGAGAGTTGACGGGGAGACCCACCCAAGCCCCGCCGGGCTGTTTGTTAGTGTAAGGCATCTGCTCTGTTTGTCAGAGAGATGCCCCTGGCACCGCACCCGCCTCCTCCGCCAACAATACACTGCAGCGTGGCAGCAGGTCACCTCTGCTGGGCCTGTGATATCCAACTGCACTGAGATGCTGAAAGAGGACAACAGAAAGACAAGGAAACTTCTGTTTCCTAATTAACCCCATAGAGCCTGTTTTACTTTTATTTTTCAATTTGTAGCTGAAAAAAAAGCATCCCTGAATTTAGTAACACAAAAATCAACGTCCCCAGTGGATCGCAGACATGAATACAGGCAAATATATGCCCACATGTACTAGAAAATATTTCAATTTGCAGCTAAAGAAGGACGAGCTCAATAAAAGGGAAATGGCCCGGAGAAAGTATTTTCAGTGATACATCCAGCTAGGTTCTTCTCTTCACTCCACCCAAACACTCAGGGACTGGAGAAATAATGGGAGGCCAAACATCACTTCACCCAGCTTAGAACTCATTAAGTTCTGGAGGTGATCTGGATCCAGAAGCGTGCGAACCAAATGCAATAAAAACAAAACAGCTATCAATTTTAGTTGTAGCTAAATTACGAAGCAGCCTCTTCAGAGAATGCACCAGACTAATTGTGCTGGACTGTTCCCTCATGCAGAAACCCATCATCAACTTTACACTTCTTTCCAGCCAATCATCTTTTTTTGTATCATTTCCTTGATTGTGTTGGTTTAAGAGTTTGGTTCAGTGCTACTTAGAGATACATTGATTTCAGGCAGTTAAGCACTACCTGGTGGCCAACAGTTTATTTCCTTGGACATGGTGGGAACCAAAACCAGATCTACATTCATTATGTGGGCACACACTCATAACATAACATAATGAATGTTAATGTTGCTCTGGGTCTGTTGGCTATTTGCATAATTCATTGGCATAACTTGATAATCTTCTCCTTCTGTCAGCGGCTCCATTGGATCATAGTCTCTCCATCTCATCCGATTCCCAACATGAAACCCCTCTGAGGTCTTCCTCTTTTCCTGCTACCATCGTCATCATTCTTTGTCCAGCATCTCCCACCTGTGCACACGTCCTAACCATCTCATCGTGCCGCCTCTCTAAGTCTACCTTCCTCAGCTCTACTCCTCGGATGCTCACCTTCCCACCCGTCTCCCTCTTACTCCACACGATTCTGTCTCGGTCCTACTGACTTTCATTCCTCATCTCTCCAGAACATACCTCCAACTCTCCAGGCTCGCTTCCACCTGCTCCCCACTCTCACTACACATCACAGTGTTGTCTGCAAACATCCAAAGAGTCCAAAGAGACTCCTGCCTGACCTCAGCAGTCAGCCTGTCCATCACCGTTGCAAACAAGAAGGGGTCAGAGGTGATCCTTGATGTGATCCCACCCCCACCTTGAACCCACCTGCCACTCCTGACATACACCAACCTCATACACCTCTCTGCTACTCCTGACTGCCTCATGCAGTATCACATTGTACCTGTCCTTGTAACTCTGTAGAAAGAAAGACTGGATCTAACTAGTTGAGTTGAGTTTTTGTCAGTTACTATTATTCCTAAGCAATGCTAATATTATTGCACTATATTACGATCAACCAACTGTTCAATTTCTGCTTAAAGTCTAATTATAAAACATCTCATGTGGAGGCTCAACAATGAGAGTCATGTGACATTTGAAACTGTAATGTGACAAATGTTCAGTGTAAATCAGAAACAAAGCAAAAACTGGTCTGCAATCTGTGGTAATGGTAACAGACCTTTAGCTGCACTTGTGTTTTTATTTTGAAATATCAAAGTCATGTTCCAAAGCTTACGGGCAGCAGGCAGCAGGCTTAAACCAGGCTTGAACCTCCGGTGACATTTTTGTAAACTAAGGTCTTAGATATGTAGTGCAAAGTTTGGATGTTATTATATTTCATAAAGTGCTTTGAGTGCTCAACTAGAGTAGAATAGCAGTAAATAAGAAGTCCATTTATTTTAGCTCCTTCAGTGTTTCTGACCATGCAAAGCTGTTTCTGTATCTGTAGGCTCTGTCTCCTGTCTGCACAGTTAACTTACACTCATCTAATCTAAAACGCGTCTGTGGACTGTGTGTGTGTGTGTGTGTGTGTGTGTGTGTGTGTGTGTGTGTGTGTGTGTGTGTGTGTGTGTTTTCTCTCCTCTCACCAAGGTGTGTTGGGTGAGACTGCTGATTGGCCCTATGAAGTGCATAAGTTGTAGTGCTGAAGTGTGTAAATCCTGAAATCCTTGAGTTGATAGTGTTTGTATTCCCAGTGTCATGAGGTTTTGTAAATAGAAATCTGTAAATACTAACTCGTATTTAGCGTGGCAGCAGCATCGGTCATGAACCAGCCGTGTGACTCAGGCAGAGCCGGACCCGGATGCAGGACATGGGAGAGAGGACTCCATCCTTCAAAGGCTGCATCTGTACGCCGATGACGTGGCTCTGCTCCCAGCGTGTCTCCATTACTGCCGGTGAGGAAATGGAGCTGGCTTTATCGTGCGGCTTCGTCGGCTTCAGAGGGATTTTGGAGGCGTGGATTTGCCGGTGCTTCACTCTTGGGCCGCCGCCAGACAACTTCGTCTGAGATTTGCTGGAATTGGACTGGTTTCTGTGTTTCCCTCCACTTCCCTCTCGGCTTGAGGGACTTTTTATCCTCTACCGTCAAACTGCGGAGGATCATTATCGTCGGGGACTTCAACATTCATGTTGATGACTCATCTGACAGCACTGCTAAAGGATTTCTGAGCATCTTGGACTCATTCAGCTTCATTCAACACGTATTTGGGCCTGCTTATATTGCAGGGCATACTTTAGACCTGGTCCTCAGCTATGGTGTAACCACAGACAATTTAAGTATAAGTGAAGTTGGTTTAAGTGACCATAAATCTGCCTCTTTTACTTCTTCTGGAGTTTGTACTAATCCAGGTGTTTTATAGACGACTCTGTTATTGCTGAGTTATCTTCTCTTTAGAACTTTTCATCCTCTTGTCACGACAATGTTGAGCACCTTGTGAACTCTTTTAATGAACATTATGGATCAGGTATATGCATCAGGCTGCTCCTTACAAAATCGTTCTGTTGTTCTCCACTCACCTTGGTTAAAAATTGTTCTGTTCTCGTACTGCTTGACCTCAGTGCTGCTTTTGAGACCGCTGACCATGATATTTTATTAAATAGGCTTAGGATTTTGGCTGGAATCTCAGTTTTAGATTGGTTTTGCTCCTATTATTCTGAAAGGACTTTCCCTGTTAAGACTGGCCCATTCTCTTCCAGCGCTGCTTCCTTCTCCTGTGGGGTTCCCCAAGCTTCAATCCTGGGTCCATTCTCGGTTTTGCAAGTATCATTCTGCCTTTTTCGGGGATTTATTACCATTTTTATGCTAATCAATTAATTAATCGGTATAAAGAAACCAACCAGGAACTATTATCAGAGGATTCACACAAAACCCTAGTTACAACACCCAGGGACCCAGTAAGTGTAAGAAGACTTTCTATTGTGTATTTTGACTCAACTTAAAAGATTGAGTTCATATTACTTAAAACTGCCTAATATATGAACATATGAACAACACCTTTGCACCTGCCAAAAATCTCGTTTATACCATTTTTAACTGGTTTTCTACTTGTACATTTTTTTTATTGTTCCATAGATAGATGTTATTTGTAGATGTTAATGTGCCAGTGTTCAGCAGGGCTGAGTTTTCGTTTATTTACCAAATATAAACAGATACAGTTCAGCATTGTAAAAAATATTTAGTTCAATAACACAAATGTCGTATATGGCATAGCAGCACGGTGCGAGGTGGTTAGCGCTGCTCCAGATTGACACCTGGAAGGTCTGAGTTTGATTCCACCTTGGCCTCTCTCTGTGGGGATGTTCCCCCCGTGTCTGCGTGGGTTTCCTAATTAGGCTAATTAGGTGTGAACATGAGTGTCAATGATTGGGTCTCTGTGTTAGCCCTGCGACAGGCTGGTGACTTGTACAGGTGTACCCTGCCTCTCGCCCTGCGTGAGCTGGGACAGGCTCTAGGTTACCCCCAGGCTGGGGACGTACTGTGAATTAGAAGCTCATCCATTCTTTCTTTCATTCATTCATTCCTGTCATCATCTCAGGTAAGTTCAGGAAGTTAGCAGTGGCAGTGTGGAGTTTAGGTTGGAGGACTGGAGTCCAAGTAAAGAGAAGCTGTTTGAGGTCATCTTCTGAACACTAACACTGTGCAGCTGACACTGCACAAACGAGGTGGAGTCGATAAAGCAGCAGTTGGAGGTGGAAGTCAACTCTGGACTCTGCCAGTCCTTCCATCCCTCAGTCGGCCCGTCGGTCACCATCCTCACAGCTTTGATGTGAGGAGGCACATCAAATTAGCCCACCTTTTAGAGAATCTGAAGTAGATGCACATTTCACAGCACTGTACGTGCAGGTCACTGACCAAAGAGTGTGTGGTCCCTTTTGCTTTGTAAACTTGAGGGAAAAGCCCACGTTTGCACAATTTCTTCAGTAAAGGACAGTTCAAACTATGACATTGTAAAAGCCACTGTTCTGCATGAATATGAGTTAGTGCCAGAAGCTTATAGGAATGTGAAAATAAAAAACTGCGATTCAGACTTATGTGGAGACACTTTTTGATAAATGGTGTCAGGCTGCCAAGGTCAACACCTTCAGTGATTTGCATGAGCTTTTGTTGTTAGTGGAATTCAAAAATCAACCTCCAGAAAAACTAGTAACCTACTTAAATGAACTAAAGGTTACAACTCTTGCTACAAGCTAATGAGTTTGCTGTGACACACAGGAGTTCTTTCATCTGCTGTTCACAAAACACGAGGTTCAGTTAGTCCAGAAATCAGGTTCCTTAACATGCCTCCACTTCTGTCAGTGAAGCCCGAGTGTTTCTGCTGCCACGAGAAAGGACACCTCATCACTGCTTATCCAACTCTGAAGAGGAAAACGCAGTCCAAGAAGGTTAAATCTCCTTCTCCCATAAATCTCCTTCAAACTAATCCTCACTCATTACAAACTGTAAGTGTGGATAAAACTGCAGATGACAAAGTAGATGAGGAGTTTAAGCCTTGTGAGTCGGTGCTGGAAGAAAAGAGTTCCCGTCACTATTTTGCATGAAACAGGTGCAAAACAGTCCGTTATTCGCGGTGATGTCACCACTCCCAGCTCAGTCCCAGAGTGGCACAGACGTGTTAGCACTAAAAATTTGTGTTTTGCTGTTACATTCAGTTCAGTTGTTCTGGTTTGTGTGAGAGAAAGTTATAATTGCTGTGCGACTGCAGTTGCCAGTTGCAGGGACTGGCGTTGTTCTCGGAAATGATTTGGCCGAGAACAGTGAAGACTTTCTGCTGCCCAACGCAGCTGAAACACGACTGACTGATGTGAGTTTCTGACATTGTTGCACCAAACTCTGTTTCCTTTGTGTGCTGTGATACGTGCACAGGCACGTCAACTCAGAGGCTGGGTGGACGTGGGTGAGTCTTGTGAGTGGCGCAGATTCATCAAGCTCACCACCTGACTGTAAAAGCACACCCGCATTAAAGAGTTTCAGCCTGATTAAACAGCCCCTATGCTCTCTATAGATGCAGCGACGCTCACTGAAGCACAGAAAAATGATGACAGCTTGTCATCCTGTTGAAAATTCTGCAACTTACCTTGTTGAAGTTAAGGTTTTGATGCACTGCTGGACTCGTAGCCCTGGTTGCACCCATGACACAGTGTTCTTCCACAGACCCTCTTCTGTGACATTGTCACTCAAATGAAGATGTTGAGTCATGCATACCTACATGCTGCCTAACTGGCCCCATTAAGCGTCAGTTCAGCTAAATTTGTGACCAAGCTAGATCTCCTTAAAAGGTATGGGCAGGTCCCGCTAACCAAATGTGCTTCTGACCATGTCTGACAGCATACTGTGATGCCACTGGGACTGTTCACATTCAGGTGGCTGTAGCTGAGGCAGTCAGAGGGAGCAGTTCTGGGCATGGCTCCCAGTAAGGACGGCGATGACCTTGGAAGCAGCTTTCACACTGGCGGAAAACCATCTTGCAGTATAACTGGAGGATCAGCACCAAAGAGGAAACTCTCCGCTGCTCCTGGGGCCTCTTCTCCAGCAGTGGAGTTCACACACACATGCAGCCACTGACTTCATTTCTTCTGCTCTTCTTCCTCAGGTTCTAGTGGCTACAGGCGCTGCCTCCCACTCACAGGAAACCCGAGATATTCCAGGGCAGAAGTGCCGCAGTCAAGGCTGTGCTTGGCTCCTGCCTTGGGGGTTGCTGTGGCTCAGGAGGTAGAGCAGGTCGTCTACTGACTGGAAGGTTGGTGGTTTGATTCCTGGCTTTTCCAGTTTGCGTGCCAAAGCATCCTTGGGCAAGATACTGAACCCCAAGTTAGTTTCTGATGCAGCTGACTATGAATGTGTTAGACAGGAAGCACTTGGCTGTAGAAGGAACTGCTTGTGTGAACAGGTAAACATAAGCATGCTGTATAACAGGGATGGGCAACTGCAGGCCTCGAGGGCCGGTGTCCTGCAGGTTTTACATGTGTTCCTGATCCAACACATCTGAATCACATATAGAAGTCATTAGCAGGACTCTGGAGAACTTGACTGCATGCTGAGGATCAGGAACACATCTAAAACCTGCAGGAAACCGGCCCTCGAGGCCTGGACTTGCCCATCCCTGCTGTATAGTAATAACCTGATGCTGGTCACATGTGATATATAAGAATATGATACATAAGACATAAGAAAACTCTGCATCAAATTATGGCCTAAATCTATTTGCAGGGTGGTGTACGCCACACTGGGAAGGTTGTCATGGGAACCTATGCTCCAGGTCATCATCAGCAACACCTGTACAACAGAGGAGCTAGACAATTTACTGTGGGAGACTGTGGGGTGCTTGTATTACTTCCTCGTCAAGGATCAGGGCCCTTCGTGGTCACATGACAAGTGGGAGACACTGATCATGAAGCTGTGCGGTCAGACAGGGGTGGAGCCACACAGATATACTCCTGTAAGCATGAAGAGAGGTGGAATCTGTTTCTCATTCCCATTTCAGCCCATTGTGATGATGATGCGTCCTCAGCTGGAGAAGACAACAGCCATCTCATCCTGCACATGTCGCAAGACCAAAAAAGAGGTGAGTATTGGAGGCCGGCTGGTTACTACCGCAGGTTCGTTCCAAGCTCTGTGGCGCTGACCAGCCCCGTGGCAACAGTCAGGCTACAGTTTTGATCCTGGATCGTGTACCATGTTTTTATCTGTTTAGCTCCTCCCACTAGATTTGGTGTGGTTTGTCCTGTCCTGCACCAGCCTCACATGGTTCTCTGCTACTACAGAAATATTGCATCTCTGCAGTGAGGAGGAACGCCTTCTCTCTGCAGCACTAAAAAGAGAGAGAGTGGACCTAACCAGTTGAGTAAATTGTCCTTTGCTTTTGTCAGTTACTATTATTACCAAACAATATTATTATTATAATACTACGTTACCATTTTAAAAAAAGTCACCTTGAGGGTCTTAGCTCGACCAGACAGTCCTGCAGACTGTACAGGCAGGGACAGACATGTCCTTTTACTTTACAACTATTTTTGAAAATGTATAGAATTCAAAAAACTTTTTTAAAATTGAGCAACAATTAATACCAGAGCTTGAAATCCTAAAGCATGAACATGGACTGGTGTGTAAATGAGTAAAACACGACAGGAAGTTGCTACATAGTGAAGGAAAAAGAAACTGTGATATGACAAACTGGAAGATAATAGTGATCTGAGTGTTTATGAGTTCCAGACTGGCTGATATGACGTACTGACCATCCACATCAATAGGGTGAGTAATTATGGTCTGTGTGCGTCATGTGGATCTCCACAGGGCTCCTACGCTGCATCTCATCCGCCGCTTCGTGGTTGTATATTCTGAGGATAGAACCACGAGGTGGGCTTGTCAAAAAGCAGATGTCCATCTGGCATACCAGGGTACGAGGGGCGCATACTAAACTTCCTGAACCTGAGCCTCTGACTGGAGGATTGAGAAAACTTCAGCGTTGTTCACGCTCCACCAACTTTCTGTCTGCTTCCTCGAGAGTGGCTCTGTGATTGAGGGTGGCTGGAAGAAGGGGAGCGACGTGCATGTCCGGGCCACAGGAAACATGCAAGTTTGCGCTCAGGGTTGTGTTCACATTTCAACCTGATACTGTTGTTCTGCTGTGTGGTGATTTCAGCCACTCCTTTCTCTGTCCGCCTGTCCCCCACGTACCTGCCTACACACACTGTCAAACTCTGACTTGGGAAGCATATGCTTATGTTTCTTTTAAATCCCTCCATCCAAGCAAAGGGAATATAGATCTACCACTCACGGGGTTAGTTTTACACTAGCTTAAATTGATTGAATCATTTTATAAATGTAAAAATGAAATAAAAATGTGTGACAGCAGAGGGGTTAAACCTCTGCTGTTGGGGAATCCATATTTCTGGTTACCCAGAGTTACAGCACAGTTTGAGGCTCCTCTGATGCATGAGCTGCGTGATCTTCAAGTTTTATGATGACTAGGCTTCAGTAGCTTTGATTGTGTCACTTTGTTCCCAAATCTCAGCACTGAACTTTCCCCAGTACCTTCAAAATATAAAAATTAGAAAGAGGATAATCAACCACAGGAACTCTAAAAGCCTTCATTTATCATGGCACATGTATCAGGAGGCTGGAAGCTCTTGCTAACATTTTGCATCACTGACAGCTCTTTATTGTTTGTTTGAAGCGCCTGCTTTCTGAATTCTCCCTTCATCCATTTCATCACCTGGCAGAGAGTCGGCACATGAAAGGACAGCACATTTGGGTTAAATTACACTGTAGTAGAAAAGCCTGTCACAGCTCGTAGTCAAATCAGTCACCAGTGAGACTGAAGTTAGCGGGTGCACACGCTGCTTGCTCGATTCAAAATGTAAGAATCCTTATTGATGTGTCTCTGAGCAGTGTTCTGCTCTGTGTGGGCGACCCTGACCTGTGAACCCCCGGCAAAAGGGAAAAGAACGTTTCCCCCTGGGAAACAATAATGAATCATATCACACTGCTTAACAGCCATTTGCACCGGCCTTATCCGCCTGCATGCTATCTGACCATGTGCCGACCGTGCTTTGTTTCTTTGACAGCTGCTAATTCCTGCAGGCAAGAAACGTTGACATATTAACATCCACCAAGCACCTGGAGACCTGTTCAGAGTTACAGGGAAGGTTGACGTCTAGTCCTTCATATAGAATTTGACCTATTTGGCACAGGAAAGTAGAAACCGTGTAAGAGAAGAACTGTGGGAGCGACATATTTAGCAAACTTGGTTTAATGGTTAACAGTCTCCAGTTTCTGAAACATGCAGCTAAAATGCAAACTAACTCTCTAAGAGGTTTCCAGCGACCGGATGGGTTTTAAGATTTAAAGGATCAATGTATTTAACAAACATTGACTTTATTTTAATTGATTTAACTGATCTTTCAGATTTGCAAATCAACAAAACGAATTCACTTCAACTTCAAAAGCAGCTCAATGTGAATGTTAACCCATCAGTTAGTCCACAGCGTTTTGTGGAGCTTGAACCTCGAAGTGGCCATTACATCACACCCCCAGCCCTAACCAAATGTATCTAATGTATGTATCTAAATATGCTAGAGAGCCATGTGAAAAAGAAGGTTTTCATCTATGCATTCCCATGAAAAACAAGTTTTTGAAGTTTGTTGGTCTGGAAGATTCAGGTGTGTGTTAACACAATTCCAAGGGTGGCTATTGGGACATGGCATATCACCTCTTTGGCGGGGAAGAAGCCTTCCACAGGTCCTGGAGACTCACCACAGAATCAGACTGCGCAAAGTGCAAAAATCCCAGGAGGAACATCAGGACGCTACAAGCCTCAGTTACATTAGCTTGCTAGTTGTTTGGAACTATTGTCGGGAAAAAACCTCTTCTTCCTAAAAAAGAACATGGCAGCATTGTTTGGAAATTTGCACCTGAACAAACCACAATAGTCCTGGAACAATTTCCTTTGGAACAGACAATACCAAAGTGGAGATATCATCATGCACCCATCCCATTTGGCAAAAACCAAACACATTATACCAACTTTCACACACGGTGATATAAATGGGATGATTTGGGCTTCTTTTACAGCCACAGAAGCTGGACTCCTTGCAGTCATTGATCTGACCATGACCGTCCACTCTATATATACCAACGTAATTTAGAATCATACGTGAGGCCATTTTTCCAACAGCTAACAGTTGTTTGAAACTGAGTTGCATCAGGAAAATAATCCCAAACACAGCAAATCTGCAACAGAATGGCTGAAAAAGAAAAGAATCAAGGTGTTGCAATGGGTCAGTCAAAGTCGAGACCACAACCCAAGTAAAATGCTGTGGTGGGATTTAAGAAAGCGTTGCAAATGCCAGCAAAGTGAAAAAAGAGGAATGGGCCAAAATTCCTCCTCTACAGTATGAGAGACTGATAAAGCCATGCAGAAAATGATTATTTGAACTTTGCAACTAAAGTGAAAACTTTCATTGTCACATGACTGTGTATTTCAATATTAGATTATCTGCGTATGCTCTATGGGCCAGGCTCTGAACAACGAGTAAGGTTGCAGCTAAAGCCAGGTCTACCAAACAATGACATTTGAAGTGGTCTCGATTGGACAGGAAAACGAAGAGAAAGACAGGAAACAGGGGAACTCGCATCATCAACAGGCCCAGCTAGACATGCACCCATCTTGAGGTGATGATAATTTGGCAATATATAAATCAAATGTAATGTAATTGAATAGAATCTGTCACTACAGATACATAAATGTATCCCTTAGAGCTAATTACTGGGCATAATGTTAATTACAGTTAAAAGATAAATGTCAGCACTTGAGTCCATCTGAAAACCAGTACGTGGACAATGGCACAACTTGAGAGACAGACAACCACTCACATTCATGTCTTTGGGCCATTTAGAGTGTCCAATTAACCCAACCCCAGTAAGTGCACGTCTTTGGACTGTGGGGGGAAACCGCTCAGCTTACTCAGAAATAACATGTTCACATATTAGGAAGCTTTAAGCAATATGAACTCAGCTTTTTAAGTTGAATAAAAATCTGGGTTGACCGTGTATTAACCTTCAGTTATTAGGTTTTATGTTTAGGTTAAATGAAACGCATTTAATACATTTATAAAAGTTTCATTCTGTCTACTGATTCTAAGTTGGTCGTAGGTGCAGACTCAAGAATGATATGGGGTTCACTGGCCAGAAACTACGTAAATACTTTCTTTGTAAAGCAGATTATAGCACAGTATCGTATTTTTTAAGAGTATATAGTCAATTAAATTAAATTTATGGGATATTTATCTGCTCAGTTAAGTAGCTGACTTTGGTGTTAATGCAAATAGCTCCTTTAGACCCAGCTGCTAACTGCCATTAAATGCCCATAGAACTGCAACCACATTTGATAAAACAACATTTCTTTTTGCATATAAGACCAGAGAATTTACACTTACATATCCTGCATTCAACGTGTCCCAGAGCGCTGTATCCTTCCTCTAATGGGTTCACAAAAATCGTGTAGCAAGCTCTGACAACAATACGTACTCTGTGTTTATCATGTGCATTAGCATGTACAGCTATGGCATTTCAGTAGCTAGCATAATATGTAGATACAGAAAATGGTTTTTAATGTCTTTGCGGGTTAGTGCACTTGTTAGCTACAATCAGGGTTCTGAAGGTTCTATTGATGTGTAGTGAGTTGAAATGTTCCACATGATGGTACTACAGCATGTATGAATGTAAAGAGATGGTCTGGTAGACTTTTTGTGTTATAGGGCTAAAACAGGTATGCTACAGGAGCAACAGTGAGACAACCCCCAAAACAGGTGAAGCGTTAGTGTTTTACAGATGGAGGCCACTTTCTCCTCCTCATCTTTTATTTCACTACTTTTGTATTTGGTCAGTGTCTGTCATGGTCCTGAGCCGGTGGCTCAGTGTTTTCTGTTTTGTACCTTTTCATTGAGTCCCTGTCATGTTTGCGTCTGATTTATGTTCGTTGTTTTGCCCCTGTCTCCCTGAATTGATGCCTGTACTGTTCTGTCGTGTCTCGGATGTGTGTTGGGACGACAAGTCTGTGTGGGTATCGTGTTCATATCACTTCCTGTTTTATTTTGGTAACTCCTTGGTTTGTGTGCTAGGTGTTCAGTCTGCTTCCCCTGTTGTCATTAGTTTCACCTGTGTTTCCCTCTTGTAGCTCGTTCCACTGATCACCTTCCTTGTGTTTATAAGTCCTCAGTCTGTATCAGTTCCTTGTCGCGTCGGTAGTCTTATTCTCCCTGCTGTGAACCTGTGTGTTTTCCTCTGTTGTTTGGTCACCCGTCATTCCAACGGCTGTTTGTCAATAAAACGGTTACATTGTACACTTCCTCGTCCTGCGTGTCCTGCTTTGGGGTCCAGTTCCTGCCGGCCACAGTGTTCCATGACAGTGTCACACTGATTTGAGAAACAACATTGAAAACAAGATTTCTCTTAAGGCTAGAAACCCATAATAACATTTTAAAG
>VOQJ01007358.1:13067-33477 GCA_015052665.1 Apistogramma diplotaenia
AGCACCTGCTAATTCTGATGCAAACAAACCAGAAACCAATTACAGCTGCACATGTGCACGAACACACACACACACACACACGCGAGCGCGCCATCAAATCACAGGAGAAAACACTTTTTTCACATCACTCGCTCATTTCTTCACACACAAATAAAAACACATACCTGAATGCTTTAAACTTAAATTGAACTTTCTCTTATTGTTTACTAATCTCATTGAGACCAAAATCAACTGCACTCAAGATTAGACTGATATCAAAGAATCTTCTGTCCCATATTGTCTAGGACTCCCTTTCCCCAGGTCACATACTGAAGGTGCAAGAAAAATTGGGTCAGTAGTTTATTGTGTCCAAAGAAAAACGTTCCCACCTGCGCCCTCACAATCAGCTGGTCCTTCTTCTATAATAATCTTAGCACATTTACTGGAGCCATGCTAAATTTTACCTTCATATGACTCAAAAATTGGGTCTTTTAAATTTTACTCATAGATGATGAGTCTTAAAAAGAAAACCTTGCATATGTATAACCTATTTTGACCAGCCACCTGTTTCACATGCTGATATGAGCAATTTGTTTAGAATAATCGGCATCACAGACATTAAATCAACAAAGTTTTGTGACTGAAATGATGACATGTCCCATGATACTGATGCTTAAAAACTGCTTTAGATTGTGACATTTGTGTGACCAAAAAAAGAAGGAAATAGCCAAAAGTAGGTTCTATGGAATTTAAAAAACAGATTTTTTTTTTTTACCTAAAGTACAGTAAAACCTCCAAAATGTGATACACTAACATAACAATGAAGATAAACAAATAATGAAGAAGAGAAAAAAAAAACAAGGTCACCGTTATTGTTACTGATATCCAGTTCAGGTTTTTGAGTCAGGATTGGACCGATCAAATAATGGATTGTTGCATCCAAATTCTGTAGGAATTTGTAGTTATAGAGGAAAATTGTAATGAAGGGTTACTTCATTAGACATGTTAAAGTAAACCAAGAGATTCTGAGGGAGTCGGGTGGGAAGCACTCAGACTTTTTATGTAATGACCCAACAGTGGCTTTTGTAATAATACAAAGAGAAGTGTCATCTGTGCCTCATCTGTGCACCAGACAAACAAACTCTAATCTCACAGAAATGACCTTTATCCATCAGCATGTAAATGCACCTAAGCAAATACTTGGCAGTCGAATCAATTTTTAAGAAGATTGTGGTCTTCTAGTGAGCTTTTAACAATAAGTAAAATTCACATTCACCCCATTCACTGTCTTTGCGAAAAAAAAAATCAGTTTCACAAAAATAATTCAAATAACAGGAAGAAAAAGGTTTGTGGTCTCAAACTTCATGAACAGATAAAATGATCTGCAGAAGGGAAAAAATTATATTGAAATATTGATTGCTAGCACTCTCAAAGTCAATTTTTACCATGTAAATACAATGAAGAGCCGTCTGTGTAAACCTCTATGCTGCATATCTGCAGAGGCAGGCTGCAGACCTCCCTGCTGGCTGACTTCTCTCCTGAAAGGGCCCCAACATCACTGCTTCACCACCTCTAACAACGCATTTATGTCCAATAACAGCCACGGAGGCTTCATTCAATATATCTGCTACAAATCTCTATTTCCCCAGGACATGTTGAGTTGCAGCAGCGTTTACTACACCAACTAAGTCGTAACCTACGTTAGTTAGCGTATGTCCATAGCTAGCTGGCGTTATTTAGCCTGCACAATTTAGCATCGGTTTCTTCAAGATCAAATTGGCACTTAAAAACAAGTGTACCGCAAAAATCACGATCAAACGTGCTGCTTACTAGTTATACGAGCGTACAGAAAGGCTCCGTATAAATGGCAGGACTACAGCTTTTCGTACGCAAACTGAAACTCCATGAAATTTTCTGACGCTGGGCCCCGCCGCCGACTATCACTGAGTCTGATAGCCTAGCATGTTTGACAGCACAGAATCAAAACAGATTTAGGGACACGTCTGCCAGCGAGATGTTTCATAACAGCTCTTCGGTTTGTACATTTGTGCTTTACGTTACTCCCCACAGAAGCTGTCCCGCTTATTTAATTAACGATTTAGTAGTAAAATCAGAGTCGGTGTTTGTTTATGTAGCTAGCCTGTTAGCATGTAGGTAGGGGCAGCATAACAGCCCAACTCCTTCCCTCCTCTCTCCCCCCAATCTCCGGCCCCGCAGCTCCGATCTTTCCTCCTGCTATACTGGCCATTACCAACACCCCGGTCCTTCCCCGTGGACACTCACTCGGCCTCGGTCGTGATCGCTGTGGACTCATGTCGATGTTGAGATCGATTCTCCTGCGGGCTTCTTCATTCTCCTGCTTTAGTTTCTCCTCGATTCGCGACAGCCTCTGTTCCAGCGACGACATCTTGAAAAATTGAGCACCATGTAGTTCCCAGCAGAGCTCTCGACTCCCCTCTCTGGCAGGCAGACCAGCAACACACTGACTGACTGACTGACATACACACGCACAACACACGAACGCACGCCTGCCTCTGTCCCAGAGATGCGCTGTTATTTTTTCCTGCTTAGATTTTTGCTTCCCACCAGAGGAAAATCCCCAGCATCGTGACAAATTAAATAATAACTAACCAATTTAGTTAAAAATATTCTGTTACTATTTTGTTACAATTTTTTTTACTCATGATCAACTGAAAGCTGTTCTGTTTTCCATGTTCAGCACTTTTGTCAGTGCTTGCTGTTTTTAAAGTGCTTCATAAATAAAATTGGCTTGGCTTGTTAAAAAATAAATATTTTTGGTAATAATTGCCATCAAAGGCCAATTTTCAACCAGGAAAACCCCCGCCACTGGGTGGCAAACACAAATCATAGTTTGTTTAGTGCAATTTGCAAGTTTTTATCCTTCAAGAAGAGCGAAAACGTACAAAATCCACATTTAGATGTTCGTTTCAGCGTGATGTGTGACAGAAGGATAGCAGCAAGACATCCTTAGCAGGAGGTGGCAGAGCTGAAGATGGTCAGATTGTCTTCGGGAGTGACCAGGATGGACAAGAATATAAATAAGTATTTCTGGACAGCACAGGTTAAATGATTTGGAGACAAAATTTGTGTTAGTGAGACCTGCAATGATATATGACTTGCAGAAAGGTGCAAAAAGACATGAGGTAGAACTGGAAGTGGAAAAGTTTCCAAGATTTTCATTGGGAGTGACCAGAATGATTGAGGATGAGGATTAGAAATTAATATACCGTACCAGAGGGACAGCTCAGGTTAAGCCATTTGTTGACAAAGTTAGAGAGGCAAGGCTGAAGATGGTTTGGGCTTGTGCAGAGGTGGGATCATGGAAATATTGGACAAAGGATGTTGAATATGGAGGAAAAGAGGAAGACCACTAAGAAGAGTAATGGATGCAGTGAAGGAGGACATGCAGGAAATGTGCTAGTGTGACAGAAAAGGATGCTAGAGGTAGGGTGAGATGGAAGAAGGGACCAAATGAAAGATGATAATGCTAGTTTCAGCAGTTTTTGTCTACTGCAGGGTGGTTTATTCAGAGAAAAAAATCAACATATTGTATAGTTAATAAGAGAGAAAGAGAATGCCATTGACCATAATATTTTACCAAATAGGCTTAAGGTTTTGGCTGGCTTGGTGTTACACTGGTTTTCCTCCTATTTATCCGAGAGGACATTCTCTGTTAGGGCGGGCACATTTTGCTCTTGCAGTGATTTCTTTAACCTGTGGGGTTCCACAAGGTTCAATCCTGGGTCCATTGTTATTCTTCTTTTACATCCGTCTGTTAGCCGGCATCATTCAGTCTTTCTCTGGCACTTCCTACCATTTCTATGCTGATGACATTCAGCTGTATATGTCTTTTAAGCCTCACCAGTTGGATAGGCTGTCCACCCTAGTAGCCAAGTTAAGCCAATTCTATTTATATAGCACTTTAAAACAGCACCACTCACCAAAGTGCTGCAGTCTTGCTTTGATTCGTTCAGCATCAACTTTTCTTTTTACGCCTATAAAAATAACTTCTATTTGCCCAACCAAATTTGAACAGATTCTTTCATATGTCTATCCTAAAGCAACAAGGTGTTTATTTTGTTGCTGGGAACAGACATTTATAGAGCTAATCTACTGTATAGTAAGTGAAAATTTCACATATTCACTACTGGTATTTATGGGTTACTTATCTTAAAGACCTCGTAGTACCAAATTACCCCAGCAGAGCACTCATCTGTCAGACTGCTGGCGTACTTGTGGTTGCTAGGATACTTAAGAGTAGAATGGGAGGCAGAGCCTTCAGCTTTCAGGCCCCTCTTCTGTGAAACCAGCTCCCAACTTGGATTCGGGAGACAACAGCCTATTTTTAATAGTAGGCTTAAAACTTTTCTTTATTATAAAGCTTATAGTTAGGGCAGGATCAGGTAACCCTGAACCACCCCTTAGTTATGCTGCAGTAGGCCTAGGCTGCTGCAGGGTTCCCATGATGCACTTAGTGTTTCTTTTCATTCACTTCGTTTTACTCTGTTTATACCCCACTCTGCTTTTAACCATTACTTATTATTAAACTCTGTCTTTCACAGCATGTCTTTTGTCAAGTCTCTTTACCCTCAGCCCCAAAAGATGACTGCCCCTCCCTGAGCCTGGTTCTGCTGGAGGTTTCTTCCTGTTAAAAGGGAGTTTTTCCTTCCCACTGTTGCCAAGCGCTTGCTCATAGGGGGTCGTTTTGACTGTTGGGTTTTCTCTGTAATTATTGTAGGGTCTTTACCTTACAAAATAAAGTGCCTTGAGGCAACTGTTCGTTGTGATATGGGGCTGTATAAATAAAACTGAATTGAATTAATGCAAATCATCACATTTAGTCGCACTGAATCCAGCACAGCAGTGATCCAGGCACTCGTGTTTTCATGAAAGACAGACCGTTCAAGGGACAGTTTTACCGATTTTATGCAGGTGATGCATTCAGTAGAAGCAGAACATGGTTTCTGTTAGTGGTGCTTTCTCCTTTAGCAAATAGGTGTACCTATTTCACTGAAATCTGCCATACATTTAAAAGCAGGTCAGTAAGCCATTTAGATCCTGATCCATTCATTCAAAACACTAAATTAAATATGGATCCATCAATCTATACTTCGTTGGATTTTATATTTACTGAAATTAATTAGAGATATCCCATTCCACCATTTGTACTCGACCTTTCTCCTGTCCCACGATGACAACAACAAACAGGCATAACATTCACTCACGGTTTTCTTTATAAAATACGTCATCTGATACTCACATGGTTTTGCACTGTCGTACACAAGATAAGTCAATTCCACACCGCCGTACAGACATCGTAACAACAAACCTCTGCTGTCATGTGTTACATAAGTTTTCACTACTGGCTCATATTTTTCCTACATTGATCATCAAAAGGTATTAACCAGAGGTCTAAGCCAGCTCTCACCTCTAATTGCAGCTCTCACCTCTCTCTCACTGGTTCCACTGTGGAAAAGCAGTTCATGTTTGCTTTGCTTATGGCACCTCACAGATTTTCCACAAGCACTTAAGACATCAGCCAGTTTCAGAAACCACAGTGACCGCGGCAGGTAGAGCCTAACCAGTTGGTGGCTTAAGCTCTGAAAACAGACACTAAAACAACTTTTACAGCCAGTGAATTTAAAGATTTAATTGCCTTGGAGGGAAATCACTTTCTTCATGTTCACAAAAACTCTGGCAGCACGCAGACGACCGGATGAATGTGTCTCTAACTCACAAAGAACAGTCTGTTACTTGTACATCACAGTTTAGTGTTAAGATTTTTCTTTTTTGAATAATAGAAATGTTTTCCAAGTAGCTTTTATGCTGATGGTTGTGTGTATGTGTTTGTTGTGTGTGTGTGCGTGCTACACATTTATATCAAATTCTTTCTAAAAACCAAAGCATCCAGCTAAAAAGGATGAGTCAACTGCTCTTGTAAAATCCAAGCAGTGCAAGTTTAAAAAGCAGTTGTTGGACATCCAAAGAAAGGTCCACTGCAATGAAGTAGGACAGTGGTTCTTTACCCTTTAGTTAACTAATAATATGCCTAAAACCAGTCAAAAGGCTGATGGTTATCAGCTCTGAGGGCAGATTTCCTCCTCTTTTTTTGTTCTTTTTTTCAAAACCATAGAGCAGCCTCTGCAGCACAGTCCCTCCTCGTCCTGCTGCAGTATACAAAAGGGCCACAAAATAAAACAAAATGCTTTTTTTTGTGGAACAAGTACAAGTACAAATGTAAGGCATTGGTATGAGAGGCCACTGGGGAACCCCTAAACAGTCAACAGTACAAAAATACAGCAAGTTCCTCCTCTCACAGCTGCAACGGTTACTGCAAAGATACATACGAAGATGGAGAGAGGCATTTTAAAGTCTGCAGCATACATGACTTGCTGCCGTTTTGCAAAATGACTGGAAAGGGGCCCTTTGTTTATCGTTTGCTTGTGACAGAACAGCTTAAACCTCACTAATATGTGTTCAGGCTTTCATTTGCTCAGTCCATGATCTTCAGAACTCTGCTCACACACAAAACTCCTTGTCGTCAGTCTCTATGCATTCATTCACAGTGTAACAAGAAGCGACAGACGAGCGCCGACAGTCGGAGCAGTCTCTTTCTGCTCCGGCAAAAACTGCCGCGAAGCCTTCGAAATCCAACATTCCTCGAGATTGGTGGGCGTCAGCCCCACTAGCACAGGTCAGAGACGTAATCGAAGTCCCGGAAACTGTCCTGGTCTTTGCGGGAGAGCGTGCGGGGCTCACGTGGAGGCGTGAGCATCGGAGGTTCGGTGGTAAACTCCTCGTCAAAGTTACTGACATCTTCTTTGCCGCCAATTGAAGGGATGAAGGGAGGGGGCACCTTCCTCTGCAGCAGCGCCTCCCAGTCCATGTTCTGAAGGGAGAGATGGAGAAAAGGAGAAGGTGGCTCTTTTATGCTTTTCACTATTTTCTGCTAAACATTTGCTGTTACAGAGGTGGTCACGATCATATCAGCACACAACCAAATTTCAAATAATGACGGATCAGCAGTTTTTCAGAAGACATCTGCTTCAGAGATCAAATGTTATTTCTTATTGATTTCAATGTGCTGAATCCAAAAATGCAATTGGCTACTATTTCCCAGATGTGACAGAAAAACATGTAATTTTACACTGCAACATTACATCATTTCCAACATTTCCTGCTGCTAGGAAGCTTAAATCCAAGGTCAGAGTAGAGGTCAAAAGATCAAACACAGATTATAACAGAAGATTTGACAATTTGATGTTCTAATTTTTACGAGCCCAATTTTATCAAAATAAGATGTATAGTTTAGGAAGAGGAGCCATCTGAAAATTAACATCTGATTGCATCACTTTTGCCAAATTTTAGGGATAAAAAAAAACTTTTGTTCTTAGAACTGACTCATCTGTACCTTTAAGCATCAGCTTTATTTTATTGGCTCAGGTAAACAAACTGGTAACATTGATGCACCACTGAAGCTTTTGGTTACTTGAGAGTTTTTGCTGCAGATGAAAACTGACCACTTCCCCAAATATTAAGATCAGTTTTAAACACTGCAGGGAGGAACAGAACCAACAGACACAGCAACAGTGAGCCAGGCTCAGCCTGCGCTTCCAACGAGTTGCCAAAGTGCCGCCAAGTTCACTTACTCGGAAAAATGGCTGCTTCTTCACCTCCTCTGCATCTTTCTCACCAGATCCCAATCTTCTCTCTGGGTTCCTCCTTAACAGCTGCACACAGACACACAAACATAAGAACTGATGAGTGCATTTAACAGTCAAACATCAGCTGTCTGATTGTGAAAAAGTGAGGATGTCAGACTGTCAGCCATGCTGGTGAGTCAGTGTTTCATATGCAAGTGTAGCATTTAGCACTACAGTTTGTAGGTATGAGCAAGTGTGTGTGTGTGTGTGTGTGTGTGTTTGCTTTACCCTTCTCATGACGCCAATAGCCTCAGTGGAGAGGAAGCGTGGGTAGCGGACTTCATCATTCACAATGCTGTCAAACACCTCCTCTTCATCATCCCCTGGGAACGGAGACTGTGCACAAAAACACAGATCACACAAAAGCACACTTAACTACGTAAATCCACTCCGGGTTTGATGTTTAGTCGTTTAAAAGATGTTTAACTACAGCAAACACATGACCTGTCAATACCATAAGGAAAAATAAACATTCAGACTTTATGGTGCTAGTTTTCAGTTAGCTCTGCTGCATTTAGGCTTTTATATTTCTGATCTCTCATTACATTCACTGAAGTTTGAAAGTATTTCAAGAAGTGATCAGATTCATCCTGCAGAGGAACACCGTCCCACCTTCACGCGCGGCTGTGGAAGCGCACCAGATCAAACTGACACCTTTGTAATGTGCGTTCACACCAAAATCTAGCTGCGACTCCGTGAGCAGTGGAAGGGTTTTGATTTAAAGTATTTTAGTTCTCACCTCTCCCACCAACATTTCATAGATGAGGACCCCGAGTCCCCACCAGTCTACAGCTCTGGTGTAGGACGTATCCGTCAGGACCTCAGGAGCTAAGAACTCTGGAGTCCCACAGAAGGTGCTGGTCCGGTCCCCATAACCCATTCCTGTAAAACGATGAAAAATTTATTGCTGAAAGCTGCGAAATCACTTCCTACGTCTTTATGTTCTTTGTTTTTTTGAAACCTGCTAAACTCATTTGTATTCCTGCATCAGTTTAAATTACAAAAACCTTGAGGTGGGCCTATTACACTCATCTCCAACTCTATGTTTTAATTCTTGGACTCTACTAGAACATCTTTCCATGATCCACAGTTCAAAATAATCCTTGTTTATGATCACTTTTTTGCAGCCCCTCAGTCCATCATCTGCCTAAGTCAAACTGTTTCAGCTCCTCCCCCTTGAACCCAGCTTTCACGTGATTGGCTGCCCTTCACATACAGCGAGTATTCAAGGCTTCTCTGCTCACAACCCGAGTGGTGTCTCTGAGGTGCACTGAATTGAGGCTATCTTTCTCATTTTAGCATTTATATACCTCACCGTTTGAAATTGTGGCCATGTTTAATATGAGCATCCTGTATAGTAACAGTACACTCATATTAAAGAAAATAAGGAAAAGATGTAATGGGTCCCCTTTGATGTTTCTGATGCTCATGATAAAGTTCCATTGACCTGCTTTTTTGATCAAAGTAAATTTATATCCTGAACATTTTTTTTACTCAGCAAAGGCTAATACCAATAAAAGGCCACCTGTCAGTAACACAGATATCCACCTTCTTTACAGAGTCCAAAGTCAGCGATCTTCACATATCCATCTGTGTCAAGCAGCAGGTTGTCGAGCTTGAGATCTCTGAGAGGGAGAAAAGATGTAGGTGAGAATCAGCATCTTTTTACAGCATTTCTGCTGCGAGAGCAGCAGGAAGTGCAGCAGTTTTTTTTAGAGATACACAAACACACTCTGTACACTGACAATCATCCTGTGAGACTGCACCAGTGACCTGTGCTCAGCTGAGACCGTACAGCAACACCAACGCCAACGCCAAATGTCAACTTCATGATGCACCGCTCAGTACCCGGGGTACAATCCTACAGATTCTACAAGAATGTGGTATTTCAAGTTCACATTATTAGTATTTTTTTTTTACATTGAACTTGTTTCTATTAGTCTGATGTGTCCTGGGGTGAGATAAATGTCTCTTGTACATCAATTACCAAATAAGAAAACAGGTTTGCACGGGCTCCACTCACCTGTACACAATCTTATGGTCATGAAGGAACTGAAGTCCAAGAACCACACAGGCTGCATAAAACCTGAAGCCAAAGCAGAGAAAAACCTCCAGTTAAAGGGAGAAAGATGGAAACCTCATAATAATAACAGACAAGCTGCTTTCAGACCACTGGCCACTGTAGCCAACTCTCTTGTCTGAGGGCTGACAAACAGCTGTTCGCCAGCTGTTACACTCCGTCGTATGAGGACACTGGTAATGCTGAGGCTTTTCTGGCGTTGCGTCCTTAAAAGACCCTGCACACCCACTGTAAACCCCACACAGATGGCTTCACTTATTTCAGATTGTGTGGGTGTGTACACACTGTCTCCCTCATTTTCCTTCACTGCTTTTCTCCATGACGTGAAAGCGATGACAGGTGCGTTTAGTGACCTCATGATAATCACAGGATAGCCTCAAACTGTGTAAACTTAAAACAGCTGCACAGAGGATGGAAGGCCTGTGAGAAGACACAAGCAGGTGATGTTTTACAACACTTTGTAAAATTCAGCTGATGCCACAGTTAAGCTTTTTCTCCCTGGACAGTTCGTCCTTGTAAGGTGCAGCGAAGGAACACAAACTGACCATTAACAGTAACTGTACTAAAAAGACATGCGAAACTTGGTTTGCCTGCGACTGCATGGTCGCTCTAATCCACACCCATAATAAAACATGAGTGTGGATTTGGTCCACCGTCACTTTTGTCCACTATTGAGGATGGCTCCGTTCTATTCTGAGGGGACGGCTGACGGGTTCTCCCAAAGTTACTGATGTCGTGTTGATTTTTCAGTCAACATGGCTCACTTCACAATGAGGGATCTCTTTACAATCTGTCTGTTTTCCATGAATATATGGATGAGTGGAAGAGTTTGAAGTTAAAAATATTGGGATTTATCCTTTAACTACACAGTATAAAATAAAATAACCATAAATTAGGTTATTACTACATAACAATGGGTGTTTTATTAGAACTAATCAAGTCCGTCACCATATTTTACCACATCTTAATCCCTGAAGTTTGACTGAACTCCTTTCCCCTCCTATCAGGGTTCATCTGCGGGGAAAACTAAAACGTGTGTGTGCATACTTCGAGAAAAATACATTTAACGGTTTCTCTTTCCGCTCATGCAAACATTACGTACACGGCCCGTGGCTCGGTGAAGACGTCTGTGTGGATGTGCATCATCAGGTCGCCTCCTGCCGTGTACTCCATAACAAAACACACGTGCTCCGGTGTCTGGAAGCACGCAAACAGGTTGATCAGGAAGGGATGGTGCGACATGTTGACGATCTCGAAGATCCGCTTCTCGCACATCAGACTGGGAAGAGGAAGGAAGGAAAGAGTGGAAGAAGAGGCGAGGAGAGAGAAAAAGATTAGAGGGGCATTTAAACATAATTAGACAGTGTTTATTTTAGCCTATGAGAAACCTACACTCAGCCCACAGATGAACTGTAATCACAGTGATTCAAAACACAAATTAAATCCTGTGACTAAATACACTGCTGGGGCTCCTAATCTCTGGGCTAAAAACACCAACCGCACATCACACAAGCACAGGAATGAGGAATAAACATCAGCACACACCTATCCACCTCATCCCGAGCAATGATATCGCCTTTTTTCAGGGCTTTGATGGCGTACATTGTGCCTGTCTTCTTGTACTCTGACAACAACACCTGGAGACACAAAGACACACTTTTTTTCCCCTCTAATACACACATAAACACGCAGAGGTCCAGCTGAGGGTTGTAGATATGTTAAACAATAAACTGTGCACGTCAGCATCGAATTCTGAACTGAAACAGAGAAGCTGTTAGTCCACAACTTTTGTTGTTGTTGTTGTTGTTTTGACAGTAAGTAACTTCAGCATATTTGTGCAAATAATAAAAAGGTCTCTTGCTCTTTTTGTTGTACCTTCCCAAAGTGTCCGCGGCCCAAAACGGCAATCAGATTGAAGTCCTGGAGGGACAGCGGACCTTTCTTTCTACTGCAGAAACCAGGAAGAACATTTAAATTGGACACAGAAAAGTAAAAACTGCTGATATTAAATGACAAACGTGATGACATGATGAGCGTGATTACAGCAAGCTTAAAAGTACATGCATGTACAGTAATAATGGAGAGCAGGTATTTTTGACTTGTAACAGTAGGAAAAGCAGAGGTTTTACACGGCTTCTGTTTTCTTCGGGTTTATTCCGCTAAAAATGCAGCAGTCGCTCTTCTGAGGGAGCGCTTGAGAGCGCTTTGGAGGCGCAGCATTGTTTCCAGGTGAGAGGCTTTCGTTGCTACGATACGGAAAGTACACAGAAGTAACGTGCTGCAAAGTACACGACTCTTTACCTGAATTTTTACTGATATGCCCACAGCAAACAAACAAAATGTTCATCCGAGCATTGTTCCTCGTATCAATATCGAGGTGCTCTGGAGAATTCGTTTGGTGCAGACATGGACACTTGGAGAGCAGCACTTTAAACATGTGACAGCTGTTTGCTGTAGCGTTCGTCCCACCCCTCCTCCACTGTGCTCAGACAGCTGGGTAAAAAGTGACAGTGATGCATGCCGCAGATACATTTTTTTTAACTCTAAGACCAGAAAAAAAACATGTACCAGTGAGCACAGAAACGATGCTCAGCCTGTCACCATGACACTGGCACACCTCAGCTGGTTTCTTTCATTCATTGTAGCCATTTCTGCTTTGAGGACTCCAGGGAGGCTGAAGCAAACTCCAGCAGGCTGTAGGGAGGAGTCAGGGTCTAATGGCACAGTGCTCACACACATCGAGACAATCATTCACACTTAGACTAAATTATCTAGCAATTAAGAAGTAACCTGTATGTTTTATTTCTGGGAGCACATGAAAAGGCTGCATCGGTCTATCAGATCAGGCACAGAAGTTGTGACGCTGCGAGATAACCAGATATAGTCGCTCATCCGGCTCATGATACATCACAAGTCACCTGTAATTTTAATGTAAAGTACAGATGGAAAGTTCTATGTTTTACTGTCACTCATTGGCTGTATTGCCTCTACCAGAGGCCTGGGAGCTTGAGGGTCCTGCACATATATATATACACGCAAAAATGTATTTCAGCCATCATTAATCACTCCGTTTAGTGAGGAGAGGGGAAGGGGAGTTGTTGATTTACCAGTTAATCTACATCCCTTCCATGATCCATGATCATGAGCTCTGGGCAGTGTCAGAAAGAATACGATTTCAGATACGTGGTGAAAATGAGCTCTCTGAAGGGCGGCTGGGCTGGCCCTTAGAGAGAGGGTGAGGAGTTCAGGCAGTAGGGAGAGCTGCTATTCCTCCACATCAAAAGGAGCCAGCTCAGGTGGATCGGAATGCTAATGGGTTTCACCAGATGAGCTGGGGAAGGTGGCTGGGGAGGAGGAGGTCTGTGAATGTCTGCATAGGCTGCTGCCGCCATGACCTGGCCCCGGATAGGCTGCAGGAAACAGATGGATTTACACCTGCGCCTTTCCTGCTGCCACATTTCAAAATGTTCTCTATGAAAAACTCCTCTTTATTATTAAAACACACAAAAAAAAACACACTTTGGAAGACAAGCTAGAACCAGTAAAGGTGTTTCTGTGAGTGTGTGTGTACCTGTTAACAGAATGGGTTCGGACAGGGGACTCGGGGGTGAGGTCTCGGGGGGAGAGGGGCTCGATGACTGGATGTCGGTCCTATTGGAGGACATGCGAGGAAAGAGACAAAAAGGAAAAGATGCGCAGACACAGATAAGACGAGACAAAATGGAGAACAGGAGACGAACTGAACTCACCCTATTTTAAAACGACTGGGATAGACTCATGTAGAAAATCATCCCCATTCCTGACCCAATGCAGTCATATATATCAAGATCAGTTATTATTCTCACCATAAACTCACCCTGCAGCGGTTTTCTTGTCACACGAACATTATTTAAATGTTAAAAACCAAAAATGATATTAACTCTATTATTATATGAACATGCAAATTCCCAAAGTAAGATGTTTACAAGCACACTGAACTAAATTTTTACATCCAATTGTAGAACATGAATACATAACAGAAGTCTAAGTACATTTTGTTTAGTTAAAAAAAAATCTAATAATAATTTTGTTTAGTTGTCCCATGTTTAAGCATTTGATGTCTCCCTTTTGTTTCCTGGCCAGTTCAGCCCCACCCCTCATCACACACCTCCCCTATTTCCCGGGTCTCCTCTCTCTCCGTCTGTCTCACTGGAGTGTGAATGTCCATGTCTCACTGGAGTGTGAATGTCCATGTCTCTCTTGTAATCGCCTCTCATTGGAGAGTCGCTGTCCAGACTCAACTTTTCCACTGAGATCTCCCTGAAAGACCCACAAATACACACACGCACACGTACACACAAACAGACCGATGTGTAACACAGACAAACAGGCAGAACAAGACAAAAAGGCGTAGTTAAACACGGAGCTGGGAAGGCACCGTTTGCTTTATTCTTCGCCAGGAAACAAAAGGAAAAAGGATCAAGGGAAGCTGCTGCGTTTGATAGCAAAGTCCGACTGATGGTTATCAAACGGCACACAGAGACGCTGCAGATGAAATAACTGGGGGGGGGTATATCTGTGCATCTTATTTGATCTCAATGTGTCTCACCCAGAGTTGAGTGTTAGGCTGTGTGCGTTGGGACTGTAGGTTCCTGAGTTGTTGACGGTGGGGATGGCGTTTCGAAGCAGCCTCACCCACGTTCCAATATCCACGTTCATCTGACGAGCCCGCAGGAATGCCTTGCCTGGAAAGAACCCCCCCAAATATAATAAAAAACAATTATAATAGCCTTTACTATTTTTTCAGCTTTTTTGTGAAAAGGTACATTTGAAAATTCAAGGGTAACAACAATAATAATTTAGCATGAAAAATATAATGTTGATTAAAGAACTTGCAGATACTATAGACATAATAATTACAGAAATATTTTTAAAAATTGTTAATTAATCTAATGCAGATGTGGCATAAACGAATAAATGTATTTAGCACCCTGCTTTCTCTTGCCATGTTTCTGACTGAAACATGTCGCTTGGGATTTTGTGCAGACAAAGAGTGAAATGACACATCACACACCCCCTTTAATGTGAGCACATATTCTACAAACATGACATAAAAATTGCAACTGGGCTTGAACATCACAGTCCTGGTAAAAATTACTGCAACCCTGAATTCTTAAGGAATTTCATATTTATTGTGCTAAAAACCTTTACCACTAGAGGGTGCTGTTGTCTAAATCAAAAAGCAGTGGACTAGTGGTTTCGGCAGCAGTGTGCTTCACTGCAGGCAGTGTTCATCTTCCCATCCTGATAAAGCTTTTTAAATGAACTGTACTAGAAATAGAAAATGTGCATGTTTCCTCTCTGCTTTGTTTCCCACCTTGCTGCTTAGAAAAGACTTTCTTCTGCCTCCGGAGGCGAGGGACTCTCTCAATAACCGGGTTAAAGAAGGTCACCTGGAAAACACGTGCAAAACAAAGCATGAAAGGAAGCAACAACAACAACAAAAAAAAATCCATATTTTATCTTTACGCTCAGAAATAGCCTTTCAAGTATGATGTATCAAAGCAATGCTTTCCAGCACAGGTGCATGTGGCGGCTCATGGGTGGCTGCATCGCACGAGTGTGTCCCCATTCATTTTGTTGTTGTTTTTTTTTTAAAGTGGTGTGTGTAGTCTGTGTGTACCTCAGCCAGCAGCAGGCCCTGAGGCTCCAGCTCCAGCTGAACTCTGTGTTTCTGGTTATCCAGGAACTCCTCCAGCTTCAGGTACTTCAGAGCGCACAGCGAGCGGTAGTCCTTCCAGTAAACTGCAATCTCCATCTCCCTCGACTGAAGCGCAGGCACCCAGTGGCATCACAGAGAGAAATCGGTAAATGGACTAGTTCTTATAAAGCGCTTTTCTACTCTAGCTGAGGACTCAAAGCGCTTCAAACAATGTGGTTTTGTGTTTATGGGAAGGAGTTCGTATGCTGACCCTTTCCAGCTCCACAGTGAACGTCTGGTCCCAGGCCTGCTCGCCCACAGTCTTCCAAGCAGTCTGGCCCACCACTGTGTTATCCAGCTTCAACACCGCACTCACCTCAGCTAAACACACATGCAAGCCAATGATTTCTTCCACAGGTGACATTCCTTTACATATCAGCCGTTAACAGTCCTAATAATGCCCAAAATAATTAAGGTAAGAATTAATGAGCCCCGATAAGTGAAAAGGGACAGAACCTTAAAAAAAGTAACCTGACACATCTAAAGTGACCCATGAGAAGGTGGTAAAAAGCCAACAGTCTCCCTACAATGTACTTAAAGCTACATTAATAGTATTTGGTAATAAAAAAAAAAAGATGCTATTTCCATTTTCCATAAATGCAAACATGCACACGCATACAGTCACTCACAGGAGAGTTCCTCCGTCTTGCTCGGCGTCTTCCCGCTGACAGAGCCACTGCGTCCATAGAGACCCTTGCTGCCCCTCATGAAGGACCTCGTGTCTCCGGGGCTGTAGCAGGGCAGCGTGACAGGTGTCCCTTTACTGCGACCTGGGACTACCTCCAATAACCCAACACAGCCCAGCAGCTGAACCTGTAACGTACCTGAAGACAGAGGAAAACAAAGTAGATGAAACCACAAAAACACACCTCAGTTTGGTACTGACTTCTTAACGTTGTAGGTTTTTCCTGATCCTTCTTTTGTACGACATACCAGTGAGAGGCGATGGCTTGCTGAGGGTGGTGTACTGGTTTTGAAGGTAGGGGGCACTGTGGCGCGAGCTGAACGCAGGTGAGGAGGCCAAGACCAGCTCCTCTTTGATGATGCCGGCCTTAGGGTGGTCCTCTGGCAGCTCTGCCAGGCGTTGGTCCAGAGAATCCCTCAGCAGGTCCAACCGCTGGGACGCCTCGCTCAGACGGGATTGTGCCTGCGGAGCATTGAAACACTGATATCTACCTCTTACACTGTCACAATCACAAGTCCTGTGCTACCTCACAGGGTGCAAAAAAATCCAGTCAGCACTTCCTAATTGAATCCCATTTTACAGCAATCACCCGCTGTCCTGGTTCTTGCTTTTTGCGTGTCTGCAGAAAATATAGTCCTGTAGGTGCATGCAGCAACACAGCCTTAGGTTTGATTAATGAGTTATAGAATAGTAGAGGCTTGTAAGTAAGCACTCAAAGGCAGCGCTCTCACGGTATGTGGTGAGAGAAGAAGCGGTTCATTGTCACTGTGGGGGTAAATGAAGCGCGTCACGCAGCAGCTGCTGTTGTGAGGATCTCGCTCACATGTGTTTATGAACAGAGTGCAAAGTTCAGCAGTTGAAACTGTTTCGTGAAAGATCTGATTTCACAAAAGACTCGTCTGCTTTGATGTTGAGAAATGACATCAGACCCAGGCAACTCAAAGATGCCGTGATGTAACAGACAAACAAACGAACACAACTGCGCTCATCTCGAGAGATAACGTTCTTGCGGCGTATCTGAGACAACACCAAAAACAGCTAAAGTCTCAGAAGTAAGAGGCAGCAGAGAAGAAGAAGAAGAGCGACTGAACATCTGAAGGCGATCTACAGGTGTGTCGGCGTGATGTCACCGTCTGTGTGTGTGTGCGCTTTGAAGTGTGTGAAAGGAAAGCAGGTCTAACCTCAGACAGGGCTTTCTTGTCCTGAACCTTGTTGGCCCCCAGCAGCCGGAGGACATTTTTGGCCCCCTCAGCTACAGCGTGCTCCACCCTGTAGTGATGTCTCAGCTCTTCGATGCGCAGCTCCATCACGCACACGTCCTGGTTACCTGCATGGTGGGAAGGGCAAAACAGCATTGCTGCGCATCAGAGACAATGGCTCTCTCGTGCACAGTTACAGTATACACTATTTGTCTCTATACAGTGCACGTGGCAGCTACATTAAAGCTTTCCTGTTTTGGCACGGTTGTAGGGAACTCCCCTGGGCATACAAGTTAGGTTAATGCCTTAATGCGTGTCATGCATTTTACAAGAGGCAAACAAAGAGAACATTAGAGAGGCCTGGAGGGAGGTAAGCAGCCTCCGACTGTTCCCCAGCAAGCATTAGCATAATTCCAGCCTCTCTTTCCAAACAGCCCCATATTCCTGCTTTAAAAGCAAACAGAGCAACCAAGCATGTCTCTCACCTAGTTACTAATACTACTCTAAATTTGTAGCTTTACCTTTTGGACTGGAGAGTGTGAAATTAAAGACCGACTTATAACAGAATACGCTCTGAAATGAAAAGACCTCATAATTAGGAGGGAAAAACGAGATGCAACGCTGTCAACTTAAAAGCTAAAACACACTCAAGCTCCCTCACTTAGAGAACAGGCATGGGAATCAGCCTCAGAGTAGCACCCCACAGCACAAATTACAGCAAAGTGCTTGGCTTAATGGCACCGATACAGCCGTCAGTGATGGGCAACAAACGGAGAGCACTCGGATATGGGAAGAGCAGGAAGGAGGCGCGTGATAAGGAAAAGGACGAGTGCATAAATGGCATTCAAAGACGATGCATCGGACTTTCAAACACCAGATTAGTGAAGAGGAAGGACAGAAGGGCAGCAGGATGAGTTTTACGACTTATGAGCTGCTCAAACAGCTGCAGGAGACATAAGAGAAAGAAAGGACAAGAGGGAGGTAGGGGTGGAGAACAATGTGGATGCTTTTATCTCCTAATAAGGTGTTCTGCCTGGAGCCCAGACCTCTGCTAGATGACCCCTCCACCGGGTGTGGTGCCTGGAGACTGTCTGCATAGACTACACACACACGCAGGCCTGTGATTGTGTGTGTGTGTGTGTGTGTGTGTGTGTGTGTGTGTGTAAGTAAATCAGGCGCTGCAGCCTCATTCTCAACTCTGCTGGAGGCTTGAGGAAACCAGTATAACAAACCCCTTTGTGCTCAGTATCAATAGCATGAAAATCGAATTAGGGATGCACAAACTGTTGAATTCTGGGCCAATCCCAACACTGATGTTTAAAATAAAATTTGAGTTGATAATCAATGCACATACTGACATTTTCTTTTTTTTTTTTTTTTTTTTTTATTACTTTTGCCTATTTTTAGGTTATTTATTCGACTTTTTATTCCATTTAAGATGGGAAACCACCATTTACACTTTAGCTGATCACACTGTTCTTATGACATTTGCCCAGTGCAAAACTAAAATGACAGCAGACTTTCAGCCACTGATGTCAGTAAATCCCATTTCATTTGCCGACACCCACACACTCACCTGCCACTTTATTAGGTGCATATTGCTCACACTGGGTTGAACCCCCTTCTGCTTCCAGAACGGCTTTAATTCTTTGTGGCTTTGACAGCTGGTGACTGTGGAGGCCATTAGAGTACAGCGAGCAGTCCAGTTTGAGATGATCTGAGCTATGTGATATAGCATGTTACACTGTGTTCAATGCTCAGATGGTAATAGTGCCAATTAAAATGACCTTCTGATTCGGTTTGAACTGCAGCAGATCATCTTTACCATGTCTACATGCCTAAATGATTTCAATTGCTGCAAGATGATTGGCTCATTAGATACTTGTGTAAAAAAGGCTCATATATGCAGACACTTTTATTCAGTTTTCACATTGGTGCATCCCTACAAAAACATCCTAGACTAGTGCTGGTGTAGCACAGCACCAGCTTTTGGCACTAATTCAAAATATCAAAATCATATCTTTGCAAAGTCTTTTGCAAAGTCAACCTGTCTGGTCTTACAGCTGTAAGACCTAAAGATGAATTATTGCTGCACAGACACCAAACTACGAATAATGTCAGTGGCTGATAGTTTGTACACTACGGGTTTTTGACAAGAAAGAAGGAGGCGCAGAATGAAAGCAATAGCTGTGGTCTGGCTGCATTGCTTTTCATGCTAAACTTTTAAAACAATTTTATAGGGCAAACTTTTAAAGCACACTGCTGTTTGGTCTGCTCATTAACCTCTATATGACTATTTTTATCACATTCCAGCAGTGGAAAGAACTCTAGATCATTAAAAACCCTGTAGGTTTTCCTCATAGAGGACACAGATGGATAAAGTATGCCCTTAAAAGGCCCTTAAATAATCCTTCCAAATGGACATCATCTTCCTTCCCTTAAAAGACACCCTCCTTCTTAACAGCCATCAGCGCTGTCTGACAAGAGCAGAGAGGAATAGATGGCCCCAAAGGGAATATACCATCTTTGATATATGTTTTTTTACTTCCACCCCCCCTCCTATCGCTCTCCCTCAGCTCTCCTGCTACATTTTTACCACTCCTGTGACTGGCATCAGTTGGCCTGCTTTCCCAGCAGAGAGGTCTTAATGGTCCACAGCACGCAGTGCCCTACGGAGGCATGTTCACCTGCCCTGGCATTGATTGCCCTGCCACAACAGGCAGTATAATGTGAGTATGTGACAGAGAAGAGTGAAAGCATACAGATAACTTCAGGTGCATGGCCAACAATACTTTATTACGTGTCCATCCTTTGCAACTGGTGCACACCTTATTCAGAAGTGCAGCATTAACATGGAAAAAAAAAACAAAAAACTAGTGACTTTTCATCAGCTCACCAATTTTTTTTGTAGGTCTTTTTTGTGTGCATCTGTGTGTGAATCTTATCGATTGTGGTAATGTGCCAGGTGGGCTATTTCACAGGCTTTGTATTGCGCTCACACAC
>VOQJ01007360.1:1236-14905 GCA_015052665.1 Apistogramma diplotaenia
GAGAATCCCATTTGTGGTTTTACGTGGAAAACATCTAAAAAGTATTGGACAACTCAACATAACATTCGATAAAGCCATTCAAGTGACCCTTAAGATGAACTGTCAGCGCTTTAGCAATCCACAGAACTTACGAAGCTCCTTCATCAGCATTGAAGGCAAAAATATTTTGCAACCTCAGAATGTGATTATTGGTGCTACAATTTAATTCAGGATGGAAACTATCTGGGATTCAAAAGCAAAAATAAAAAGATAACTCAATAACAAGGACACCATTTTGGCTCCTACTATAGCTTTGTGTGCTAAACCACTCACTTCTATCATTTGCCCACTGAGCTGCAAATGAAACATCACTGACAGCTAACCGCCATGAGAGAGTATGCAGCTTTTACAAGATTATTATGCAAGTTATTAAACATACGTGTTCTACATCCTTATTCCAGTGTGACTTTTTCCAGCAGTGTAATTTACTGCCTATTAGTAAGAGTAAATTACACTGTGCTGTCTTGTAATTAACATGTTTCCTTCAGCTTCTTTTCTGCAGCACTGGAGGAAGCCATGGTTATCCAAACCAATGTATAGACTCATGTTTCTCCTTTGGCCGATCAGTGCTTGTTTTGTTTAGTAGAACTGCTGCAGTTTCTTGTGTGAGGCAGCAAAATATTAAGAAAATACACAGGTCATGGCTGTATTTAAAGTTTACTGACAATAAGCAACTCAGATTGTAAGCCAGGAAAAAAAAATCAACTTTTGTCAAAACCAAAACAGATCTTTGTTTTATCTGCCTCGACACGGTACCAGCTATTGCAGGAACAGCTGAAGAGTAAGAATGATGGCACTCAGAAGTATTTTGATCACATCTTTACACCACAGTGATGAAAATAAGTCTAATCAAAGTAAAATGCCTGCGTGGGTTGAACATTTGCAGGGCTTTTAACACCAATATTGCAAATTTATATAACATTAATTTGTAGCCAAGGGCACTGCATTCGTGTATGAATTGAAAGAATGAAAACCGATGAATACCAATTTGCCATCAGGACAGGTCTAAAATAGAACCACTCACCCTGCATTTATGAGGCAAGTGCTTTCCCAATTAAGTGTTGGCAATTTAAGGGCAGCTCCTCACAGCGGGGACAAAACGGCATGAAATTAAACGTGAAAAGACGAAAATCTGTTAGAGTTTCATGCTGCGATTTAAAACTTGTGTCTTGTGTTGGTTAATGAAACTACACTGTTGGCCTGTAATGCAAAGATTTAAAACTGCAGCAGCACAACAGCTGCCCTCGTTCATAAAGAAGACCGAGAGAACTAAGACGGGGATCTGGGTCACAATTTTGACAATTCAAAAAAGAAAAATCAAGTCAAAGTTAAGATTTAAACATCCTTCCAGGAACATGTTTGCCAGCTTTAGTTAATATTTTTGAAGTGGATGGGAATGACTGGGATGGAAACAGTGACAGGGAATGTAAAAGAATCTGGGACAGTGTGGGAAAACCATGCCCCCCCACCACCACCACCACTTTACTATAGCCAATAACTTTTAATGGAAATATTGTCACTTTTCTTTTGTGTCGCCAACATTAGAGCAAATATTTTTAATTCCTGGAGCTAATCCCTTTGCTCATCTGCAGATTATTGCCACCTTTGAAGACTCTGAACCGGTTTCCTTTTCCCAGTCGTCAGACTTGGTTCCTCAAATGACATGTTCCACTTCTGTAACAGATGTTCTTCCATCTTGGTTTATTAAGGAAGCGTTTGATATAATAGGTTGTGGTGTTCTCACGATTATAAATGCAAGCCTAGCATCTGGTATACCTCCTGTGTGTTTTAAGCATGCAGTGGTCTAGCCACTCTTAAAGAAAGAACATTTGGAAGTGGATGTCCTGAGTAATTACAGACCTATATCAAAACTGGTTTTCATTTTTTCTAAACAAAAAAAAAAGAACCATATCAATGAGACCTTTCAATCAGGGTTTCAGAGAGTCTGCTCTTTTGAAAGTAACAAATGATACTGTACTCGATGCTGATTCTCGTTGTGTTCCATCTTAATTCTGCTGGACTTGAGTGCTGTTCTGTTTTTGAAACTGCTGATTATGAGCTACTGGTTGAGTGCTCGGAACATTGTGCAAGAGTCAAAGGTTTGGCTCTTAACTGGCTTAATTCTCATTTCAAAATCAGGATCCTCTCAGTGAACACTAGAAAATACGCCTCTGCACCAGCAGCTATCACATCTGGAGTTTTGCAAGGCTACGTCTTCAGCCTGTTCTTTTTTTTTTTCCTCGTATGTGCTCCCACTAGGTTAAATTATTTATAAACATAACATCTCTTTTCATTGCGATGTTGATAATCTGCAACTGTATTTACTTTGAAATCACTGTTCCATAAGGCAGTTCAATAAACGCATTAAAAAATGATGCCCCACGACTTCTTACAGTCAAACAAGTCAAAAACAGAAGTCGTATTGTTTGACCATCCAGAATTAATAGAGATTGATGGGTGACTTAAGCTTTAAATATGTGGTAGATATGGTCCATCCGAACACTTCCTCCAAATGATTACATTTTGCTTCCCAGTCACTCGACCAGCCCGCGGTCTAAGCTTATTTCAGAAGAGGGCTGTGCCTTTGTTGTCTTTGCACCAAAAGTCTGGATTGATCTGCCAGGTGGCCTCAGACTGTCTTTATATCTGAGCTCTTTGTCAAGCTTTTGGAAACTGCTGATCTCTGGAACTGTGGCTCAAGGACCGGCTGCTGTTGTGTTGTTTCACATAAACTGTGTTTACCGTGAATTTTTTGGGAACCCTTTAATTTTTAAATTGTAAAGCACTCTGATTTCAAATGTGATATATAAAATAACATGTACTTACTTACTGACTTACTTAATAATTGCTGATATTTTTTACAGCTCCAGAGCAGCTAGTCCTCTCATCAGTATATGGACACCATTCATTTATATGGATAATTTAAGGTGAGGCTTTTTCAGACTGCCTACTGTGGAATTAATGTTTTCTCCCATGCAGCCACCTACTAATGTATGCAACTACACTTTAGCTTTGTTTGCAATCAGTGGACTGTAGTTAGAACAAACACGGTAAAATATGTGGGGTAAAACAATGGGCTAACGGGTACTGTGGCATAGATATTATCTGCTTTCAGAATGCCCTTCTTCTATTTACAGAATTATAGATGAATATCAATTAAATATAAAAGCCCGTACAGACGCCAGCATCAATAATACCCATCCCCGAGTGACAGACACGAGAACTAAAAGCCCGTCCACGTAGAAGTGAATTTAAAAACCGATGAATCCTCAATTGTTTTTCTCAGTTTGTTCCAACCTGTATGTACTTGTTCATAATTCATAGTACTGCCATTATATCAATTCCTTATGTGAGAGTTTTATATTGATTCTCTGCGAGTTTGTTTTTAATTGGAAGATTTATTGGAAAAGTTTAGATTTCCTATTTCTTGCCTGTTTTGAAAGCAGACAGAGTTATCATAGCTAAGCAAACAAGATAAACCCTAGGGGTGTTTTGGTTTTGGGTTTTTTTTGCCAGTGAGTGTTTATTTTTTTAAATGCAATTGCTTTTGAAAAATATACACTCACATCCTGCTTTATTTGGCAAACCTGTTCAACTGCGTGTTAACATAACCTTTAGTCATGGTCAAGATGACCTGCTGAATAAAAGCTGAGGAGCTGAGGAAGGCAAAGGTACCTAAGAGAACCACTTGCTACAACCAATATGTGCAAACCTTGAAACAGATGTATAACAGCAGCAGAAGATCAAGCCTGGTGCCACTTCTGTCAGCTAACAGGAAACTGAAGGTAGGGATTTACACAAGCTAAACAAAACTGAACAGTAGAAGATTGGGAAAAAATTGCCTGCTCCGATGAGTCTCAGTTTTGCCACAGTGTGCCCATGGCTGGTGGCTGCTTCCAGCAGGATAAACTGCCATGTCACAAAGTTTAAATAAACTCAAACTGGTCACGAATGTGCAGATGACCAATCTGCAGTAACTGTGTGATGCTGTCATGTCGGCATGGACCAAAATCTTGGATCTGTCTCATGAATTAAAGCAGCTCTGAAGGAAAAAGGGGGTTCAACCCAGCACTAGCAAAGTGTACCTAATAAAATGGCAGATGAGCATATATTTCTTCCATATATATATTATATATATATATACATATACATACACACACACACACACACACACACACACATTCACACTCACTGATATTTCAGACGACACTACTGTTATTTACTTGGCTTGTGTGAGTAATTTCACAGCAAGGTAAACAACCCTACTGACTACTAATTAATGCACATTTGCTACATGAGTAAATACTGCACAGAGATGTTACTGTATGTGTGTAAGACCTCAGAATTAACTACAATGTGGGCGTTGATATATAGACAGCACAGTTTATTTGTTAGACCTTGGTCTTTTCATGGACCTAGTTTGTAAAAAAGAAAGATACAGTAGGACAACAGAATTAATATTCGGTAATGAATGAGATGTTTTCTCTTACCTCGACAGCTCGGGTGTCTCCTGCAGAGTTGGAGCGCACCTGGAAGAGTCGAGTCTCAGCTGGAGCGGACTGACCTCCATCTCTGGACGTTCCTCCCTTGTACACCACCATGGGCTTTCCTCCAAACAGACTCATCAAGTGGGCCGGCTCTTTCCCCTGCACCACCCTCACCTGGTACACAAGCACCAAATTTAAAACTCTGCGTCTAATGAAGTTGTTGGAACAATAATTCATATCGCAAAATACTTCATGCATTTTGATGTTACAAGTGGTGCCACCAAATCACTGCAGACACATCCTCCCTAATTGTGTCCTGTGAAATATGCATCAACAATATGTGAAAAACGTCTGCTGCAATTCCGCACACTGGCACAAGATGGCAGCACAGAGCCAAGACATGTCATGTCCTGAGGCGTAGGAGTCGAGATCAATGAAATTAGTAGCCATGGTGAAGACGGTGCAAGTTGTGTCCAAAGCTTTTTGCCATAAATATTCATAGCCATGAGGTGCTGCAGTCAGTTGTACACTAATTCAGTAAACACTGCACATTACACGAAGCCTGAACTTGAAAGAGCAAACAGAGCAAAGACAAATATTTACTGATGAGTTTAAAAGGGAGAAATTATTTGTATCATATGAGTTTAACACAGAACACTAACACACTTTGTACTGTTCTGCAGTTTCATCAAATATTTAATATTTCATGTCTGTGGCTTGCTGCGTTTGTTAAACTTTCTGGTGGTTATCATATAACGTATATTATATTGTCAGAACCAAAAACTCCTTCATGTTGACTTAAAAGTTGACTTCATAGTAAAACCCGCCTAGATTCCTCATAACATGAACTTAATATCTGAATATCACAGCAATACTGATTCCAGGCATTTCCAGTCGACACTCATCCGGAGTAAGTTAAAGCTGAGTTTATAGGCTGCATATAAAAATATCTTCAAGTCTAAAAATTTAAGCCAGTCTTGAAATTCCTTAAACTTGCATCCTTTCTGCTCACTTGGTCCCACTGAGGTTCTGGACAATGTATCATGTCTTATCTAATATAACATGATGGTTATTTTGTACATTATGGCTCTAATGTAGCAAATACAAAAACATCTTCACATCAACATGAGGACAAAGGGGATGCCTCCACACAAATTCAAACACAGAGTCGTGCCACAGCACATGCACAATAAGAACCCCGCACATACAGAGTGAAGACACACACAAGCGGTGAGCAGTGCATGAATGGTGACTCATAAGCAAAGAGCCACTCGTGCATATTTATGCCATAATGCTGCCGTATCATCAGGCCGGGACAAAGGGCAAAAATAGGGCGGTGTATTTATGTTACTGGGTTGGCGACAGAGAAGGAGGGAGCCTCCCATGAAAACGCACTCTGGAATGTCCTGTTTGTGTTTGACAGAGCTGCGTTCATTCATTTCGCTCATTATCACATTTATTTAAGCTGAAAAGTGCCTCCCAAAAGCGAATAAAACAATGCCTTCAATGCCTTGTTGTTTCTATTCAGTCTGTGGCTGTGGACAAGACACCTGAGTCATTTAGGAGGCAGGAAGGAAGGGAAAATACCTGAGTGGTTATAGGCGCACCAACAACCTGAAGAGACAAGAAAGGAGCAGAAACCAAGGAAGTGAGGAAATGAGCAGCAGCAGCATGGAAAGCATGAGGGACAGGGGAAAGAGTAAAAGGACGTAAAGGTCAGACAGGAGGTGCTGAGGAAGCCGGATGAGAGCAGCAACATTAATGACAGGGAAGAGGAAAAATGAATATGGAAACACGTTGCACCTGCACAGGCCCGCCGCCGAGCTCCTCATCCAGCTGTGCGCCGAGGATCGCAGAGGCCCCGATTTCATCCTGACTGGAGTCCGTCCCCTGCCTGGGAAACGAGGCGAGTTTATCACCTCAGTATTCAAACATCATAAGAGGAACTAAGTGGGACAAAGCTTATTCTGGGTAATATTTATTGGTGTGGTGTATATATAGTGTTTCTCTCCAAACTCCACCTTCCATACTTTCTCATGTATTTTTTGACTATTTATTTATTGGTATTTGAACTTTACACCTCCTCAATCACTCCTCGATGAACTTTTCACAGTGAAATAAAATGTAAAACTAAACTAAAATCGGTTTATTTCCAGTGACTATTACATGAAATGCAATATGTAATTCAATGGCATCAAAAGAAAAAAAATCTCCCTCTAGGGGTCCTTTTTATAGTACTGAATGATTGATGCTTAAACTTGTGGCAATAATTTTAATGCTGCAGGGAACTGAACTAACTCTGAGGAGGAATATGAAGAGTACATAATAAATACCTTATGAAGTATAAATTTCCATGTGAAATCCCTTTGTGCTATACTGCGTATACTTGTACTATAATATTAGAATCATACTGTATTTACAAATTCAGCTCAAACTCCTCGGCCTCAGTCTTGAGTTATGATTCAGTAAATGTGACCCAGCTCCACCCCAGCCGGTTATATTTAACTGCTATAATTTGATGATAAAGACTGTAATTATGCTTCCGAAATCTTGACAAATTCATGTCTCACCACATGTAGATGATGTGTCCCTGACGTCCTCCGTGACTGTAGCTGTAAAGGATGATGTAGCTGTCGCCTCCATAGAACTGTCCATAAGTGGATGGATCCACCGGTACTTTGTCGGATCCCTCAATACGCCAGATCTATCAGGACAGAAAAGAACAGGATAAAAAAACAGCACATTTAGCAGGTTGTGGGTTTCAAAGTGCACTTGCTCCCCCTGGTGGATAGGAAAATAATGACAGCCAAAGTTGGGACAGTTGAGTGGTTTTGACTTTTGAGAAACTTTCTTTAGATAAACTGAGGCAGAAGTGCAAAGTGTTTCCACCTGCAGAGCCGTTCAGCCAACAATGACAGTATCAAAACGACATGATCACAATCTGAGCAAAAAACCCTCACCTGTTTCTCTCCGCTGCCGTCGTCCACCATGCCGTGCTGGGCGGCCATGGCCGGGGATTCGTGAAGGGTGGACGCATCGAAAGGCACCTTCTCGATCTTCGCGATGCTGTTGGCGATGTAGGCCACGCCCAGGCCCTCCGTCTGATCTTTATCCCGCCAGTTTTTGAAGAACTGCTTGAAGAGCGGCGTCTCGCCCATCTCAGGCAGGATCTGCACCTGCGTTTGTTTGGGGTAACCCATCTTCTTGATGAACTCCTCCGCTGCCTTCATCGCCGTTTTCCGCTCGTCCATGTTGGCGTCTTTGCCTGAAGAGAAAAGATATTAAAGATTAACTAAGTGATGAAGCAAAATGGAAATATTTATGGAAAATCAAAACAGGGAAGGCAATTACAACATAAAGATTTCTGATGACTAACCAAAAATATCACGAAAAGTTATGTACAACTGATGTTTTAGCAATTTGGATTAAATACACTAAAAACAAAGTTGCTACTAAGTTGTGAAATTATCATTTTTGCTAGGAATTAAATGAGACTCTGGTGTCTGGACAGTTTCAGCCAGCATCCAGTCAGCTTAGGTTTGCACAAAGAGTGGAACGAGCTTCTCGGCCAAGAGACACTTCTTAAACCCGCTGCACCATCCTGCACCGACCTTTCCAGACAAAGATCTTTCCGTCAGAGCCGTGGTCCAGAATGAAGCAGTCACCAGACTCCAGCGCGCTCTGGGCGAACGGGTTTTCTGCTGCCACCAGAGCGATCGACATGGTTCCAGTGGCATTGGACACCTGCAGGGGGAAGATAGGAAGGAGGCTGAAAGAGCTGGCAGTCAGAGGAAAGCGCTGCTTTCTGTGAAATTGAAAGGCTGCTGCTGACGCTGCCTCCGCCTGGGCTTTTCAGCAAGCCAAATATGAGCAGGGATGTTTCCTAATTGATGTCTGCTGGAAATCTTTGCCTACAAGTCATGCAAATATGAGGCTCATCATTTTGTATTTTTAGAGATTTCCACTCATGAATGCACATTTAAAAAGGTCATTTAATACATTTTTCCAGCATCACCCCAAACATTTTCCAGCTCCCTGAAAATATATCAGATTTTCACCTTTATTGTCTAAATGTGCCATTTGCAGTGCAGTCCTTGTCATGCTCACGAAGCAATGAGGTGATCTGAAAATTGAAACATTGATCCTGCTGCCTAAATATTTTCTCTTATTCGGGCCATCCTCTGTGGACCAAGCATCTCATCCTGATTGGCTTGAACTTGCCTAAATCCACCGAGTTGCTGCCATATCATTGGCTGGTTAGATATTTGTGTTAGCAGTTGTTGATAATCAATGACTGGTGTAATTATTCTTCATAAATCATCTTCTTCATCATGTGAAGAAGCCACAGAATCCAGAATCAGGGAACTTTTCTCCCTCGTGTGACATTTTTATAACACATCCGTGCTCTGACCTTGTAGAGTTTAGCCCTCATCCTGTTTGAAGCATCAGCTTTGATGTCATCAGAGGCTCCAGCTGGCAGATCTGGTTTGGGACCTAACACCTGAGAACAGAGGCAGAGATTTTAATAAAAAAGGCTTAGCTTATGACCTAAATTTGATCTCATAATTCACTGATCGCACCTCTATCATCTTCTCTCTCTCCGCCCCCTCATCGCAGACGTAAACTCGAGCCCTCCCGCTGCGCTCGCTGTCACGGATACCCTTGGCGACTTGAGTAGCCTTCAGCTTCTCAAAGCGGTTGCTCTGGGAGCCACACCACTGGTAAATCTCCTGCGGGGTGAGATGAAGGACGGTAGATTGAATGAAGAAGAACTTTTACAAGACAGTCATTGTTAATCACTTCCTGTTTCTGCGTCATTGACCCTGAAAAAAGTGACATTGTAGGTAAACTTCAGAAACAAATCAGCTTAGTCTGACTTACATTTCCCAGGTCCAGGATGAAACAGTCTCCCGTGTTGAAGCTGTCCCAGCTGACCGGCACCTCTGTCGCCCTGACCACACGGCGCCCTTTGACCTGCAGCACCCGCTGCACTGTCACCTCATTGGTGACGACGTGCTTGAAACCAGATGCAACGCCCCCTTTCTGCAAGACAGATGAGGGTCACATTTAAAAGAAAAAGGTGGGATCCTATTTTAGTGAGTCCAGGCTTTAATTATTTTTTTTAAAACACAGAAGAAACAAAACCACTCTAATAATGTCTCATATTCCTCTTGGATAAATACAAATGTTTTTGCTAGTTTTGCTAGAGGCACCTTACCATGTATTTGATTCCAGACTTGAAGTAGCCCAGAAAGGTTTTGGATTCGTGGCCCTGCACCTCACGGTACTGGATGGGCTTCCCCCCAAGGAAATCGTCCATTTGGACTGTAAAGATGGCCGCTGAGCCGCTCTCATCCTGGGTGCAGAAATCACCTGTGCAAGAGGAGAAGCAGCAGCGCTCCATCTTAAATCTGGCCCTTATAGTTACACCGTAAACGTACCCGGTTCGTCTGTCTGACCAGTTCTCCCACTGAGGACTTCAGTGAGTGAGGAGATCGATATGTGGGGGCAGCACACGGCCACACACATTAATACAAGCAACATTGTTCCATTTCTGGGCACACAGTGGAGTCCATCAGCATGCGGGTGGATTACATCATATCCTGTTAATTGGGAAACTCTTTTTGCCAAGATCAATCGAGCTAACGAAAACCAAATCAAATGAATAAACCGACTCTGCAGCCTGAAAAATGATCCACTACATCTTTGCTTTACCCACTAATGCTAATGTCCACGATGAACACCACTGCAAACAACACAAACACAAAAAGTGACACCCGACTGGAATTTTAAGTTGGAAATCAAAATGTTTTGTTTTCATGTTTGGTAAAGTTAAGGTTTCAAAAACATTTTTCATGTCTCATAATGCTCGTTATCTCTTAATTAGTGTTTCTTTCATGCAGGCTTTCTGTGCATACCTCCTCGTGTCTTAAAAGTTTTTAAAGTTTATTTTAAAATGTCATAAATAATTAAATATTAAACTGTATTGGATACATTTTGCATGGAAGCTTTAACTTTTCAGCGTTTTAATGTGCACTGCAACCCTGACAGTATCCTCTTTCCTCTGCTGTTTTTCCTCTCCCTCCCTCATGTGTATGTGTGTGTGTGTGTGTGTGTTTGAGTCCCTAGGCGTGGCAATAAGCTGCACCTGCGGCTTATCTCCTGATAACACTCCCTTGCTTTTCACTCCATGTGTGTCCATGTATCCTCAGAGGTAGTCATAGTAGGAGCTTTTGTACAGAGTAATTCATCATGAATACAGTTGAAACTACATTTTTACAGTATGAAGCAGTATTTTGACTTTGACAAACACAAAGAATCCTGCTAATGTAGATGTTTAAGGTAAAATCATTAATGCAGACCTTTTGTGTTTGATTGATTTGGATTGTTGTGGAATTGTGATGTGGTTAAGGTTCAGCTGTCAGTGAGTAAGACTGAGACGGTTGCAGTGATTTATCAGAGCTTAAATGTTGGCTGCAGCAGCATTCCTGCTGTAAGGCGAACGCTTTCAAGTAAGACATGAAACTGGGTGGATGGGTGAGGATACGGTGCTACATCTTAGAATTATAAAATATGTATGGCGATTACAGTTTAATAGCCACCAAGTAGCTGGCTCTGTTATACTGTAGAGCTTATATGTTACACAGCAGACTTTTTTATTGTGAAAATGTCGCTGTAGATGACATTAGTTGAGCACAGTTAACAGCTGCCACATCTAGCTGCCAGGACTGTACTGTGCTGTAATTTAACAGGCAAATTCCTCAAAGCGTGCAGTCATGCTCAAATTTTGGCTATCAGGCATTTATCAAGTAGATATTTCACTTTCCAGTAACTTCACTGTCCTGTGCAACAGATCCTCACCTGGTGTTCAACAGCAACTTTCTGCAGAGGCCTTCCACCTCTTTTCCTGACCTCCCACATTATTGCTCTGTTTTTGATTATTGTGTTTTTTAGGATCTCCATACTTCAATCATCACTGACAATATCTTGAATCTTGCTGCATATCAGTTTGGACAAAAGCACTTATTAGGTTTAAGATGCATGAAAAACAACGTCACTATTAAACTCCACCGAATCCTCATGTGTTCCACAATCCGATAAAAATGATACAGCATGCTTTATTATCATCATCTGCTGAAACTATTTGCCAATAAGCCATGTGATTTTCTTTATGACCTGACTGTTGTTTTATGGCACATGATTCAGTGCCCTGACTAATTTCAGCCTCTGCAGCAACACTAATAAGCAGAACTATTTTCCAGGGCCTTTGTCCTTTGCACAGTTCCTCATCTGCTTTGCAAGTCAAACAGGATCCCACTGGAAAACTGAGATCATCTTTATTGTCCGCCACATTTGAATGGAAATGGATTGAAAAAAGAGGGCAAGCAACTGGATCTGGGAATATTTCTCCCCTGTGATACTGAAATTTTTTTTTTTAAATATTTTGTGGCATTTTGTACTGAATTTCACAATAACCTAAGCTTATTTGCTGTACCGCCTCCATTCAAATACTCTAAACATATATTCCCTTTACTTACATGCTTATCTGTCAGTAATAACCCAGAGATCATTTCCATTCCACTGCACTCACCCAGCCAGAAGTGGAGGTCGTACTGCAGGTTCCCGGAGCGCTGTTTGATAGTATTGAGGACGAGGTAGGCGTCTCCGGTGTAAAATCCCCCGTAAAGGTTTTCAGGAACAGGCACCAGGTCAAAGTTCTCCACCCTCCACACCTGAAGGCCCGGCTGCTGTCCGGCTCGCTCAAATTCTGGGTGGTGCGCTGCCATCCTGCACGCAGGGAGATCACAGATCTAAGATTAAGAGCGTTTCTCCTCCACAGGCCTAAAAAAATGCAGGTCTGTGATCTTTAGGTCAAATGGGCTGCTGTACCAATAAAACCTGCTGAGTTTTGTAATAACTTCAGAAAGTGAGGCAGAGACTGCCTACATATGAGGCCTCTGTTCAGCCACTCCTCTTAAGGCTCAGCTGTTGCCATGGGTCCAAAGATACAGTTTAAAACTGTACTTAACACAGAGCAGCGTGATTCATTTGCTGTACTCGGGGTATTTCCTCCAGAGAGCAGCAACAGGAAGCCCTGGCAGTTATGACTCATAGCTATAAACTGTCTGTGATGGTGACAAAAGAAACACTTTGAGTATTTATACACAGACTGCTGCTTTAGGACTACCTGTTTTATATTTTAGAATGGCACAACGACCAATGCATGCAGCCACTATGACAGAGAAAATCTCACATATTAGATTTATAATTGAATTTTCTTAAGTCTTACATTTGACATTCATAATGTTGCACATTTTTCATTTGACAAAATATGTGTCCAAAAGGATGCACGATTGTGCAGACCTCACTAGAAAGCTTTAACTCATTCGATCTTTAAATCTTATTAAAGATAACTTGAAAGCTCTGGCCTGATCACTGATCAGCGTCTCAAATTTTCACCGCAAACCTTTAAACCTGCCGTCAGACGCCTGTCCAGTCACAGACACACACAGACATTCATGCACCCGCAGTCACATCTGACGTGGTGCCACCGACCCAGAGCTTCAAGCAGGCGCTTGTGCCATATACGATTACAGCCTTGCGGTTTCTCCAACACGCAAGCAGAGGTTTCAGGTCTTAGAATGAGAGCAGAGCATTCTGTTACAAAAAAACAGTGAAAAACCTGAACAACAACTGTTTAATTGTCGGGCTTACAATTTGAAAAGTCAGTTATACAATTCAAACCACGAGGCAATAATTTCATAAATGCTGCTGCAGATTCTGCTGTAAATAGCAGCCCACACAGTCTCAACATCCTGTCCTATTTGCTAGCTGCGACAGAAAACACTACAGAGAGAAAAATGTGCTTCTGCACCGGAGCACCGGACCTCTCTCAGAGGTGCTTCTGTCACCCTTCCTGGTGCACTTCTGCTAAACACTACATTTATCAAATATTCAAGTTATTTTTATAATGTTGCATTAAGGATGAAAACAGAAAAGGGGTTATGGGCACTGGGAGAGCAGTGAGAGTGGGTCCCGTCACCCAGCCCCTCTGTTGCCCCCCCCCCCCCCTACTGTGGGTCAAAAACCTCACCTCAAAAACCAAACTTTTGTTAAAAAAACAGTAAAAAGAAGAAGTAAAG
>VOQJ01007370.1:2025-28395 GCA_015052665.1 Apistogramma diplotaenia
TTTTCCCCTCCCCCCCAGATTTGGCCCAATTGGTGTTTGTAAAAAAAGGGGGGGGGGGGGGGGGGGGGGGGGGGTCGGGTATTTTTGGCCACTGCCATATCTGTGCTCAGAGCTGTAAATATCAGCTGTTTGATCCTGCAGCCTGTCTCTCTGCTGATGAGCTGATTCGTGTGCATTGATTGGTGATCTGTGATCAGCTGATGAGCTGCTGAAACTCCACAGCTTCACCTCAAATCAGCTGCCCCCGCGAGGCATTCACTGTCACATTCAGAGAGCAGGAACTCTGGTGAGCAGATCACAGATCCGACTGTGGTCGTGTGTCTTCAGACCATTTTAATGTGTGAAGTATTTATGACTCCAGATTCTGTTTCTAAACCTTCATGGATGCAACACAAACAGCTGCAGCAGCTTTTGGTGTAATTTTTTAAACTGAATTTCAGTTCATGGAGCAGAGACGGGTTCAGTCAGCCCAGTCGGACCAGAACAATTCATTTCTCTTTGAGACGATTACTCAGCTTGTTTGTGTTTGAAGGATCGGTCGCATTTAAAGTATTTGTACTCAGAGTATCAGGAATGTGTCGGGAAAACCTTTGTGTGTGTCCTTCATGGTTCCATCTAAACATGTTTATTTCAGTCGAATGAAACATTATTGTAATAATTAATCAGACTTACTGTCAGACTATGAGACAAAGTGTGAACGAAGTATAAATTCTCAGTGAAAATCAAACATTAGAGTCATAAAATAAATAGAATTTAAACAAGTACAGAAAACAAATAAGAAACAAAGACTAAAAAATAGAAAATTATTACACTAAAACTAAAACCAGGGTTAATAATTAATAAGCTACAGGTGAGTCTACAGGTGATCTGCTCATCACTTCCTTCATGAACTTGAGTCACTATAAAAATATTAATCACAGTTCCTTTCAAAGTAAAGGTAGGAGTTTAATGTTTGAGGGGCAACATTCTATCTTATTGTGAACCTACTTTTACATGAATATCAGTTTGAGCCTCATAATATCATTTTAAATCCATATATTTACATTTGTTCTGAATTATGAAATAATTTTGTATTAAGAACAAAAATAAAAAGTAAAATAAACATTTAAATTCTCTCAGAATGAAAATTCTATAAAACTGTGAAACATAAACGATGTAAAAGCAAAGTTAAATAATGAAAAGTGAAACATGAAGATGAGACAAAGTCTGGTTTCTGTTTCAAACCTGATGAAAAAGGAAAGTAAACAGATTTATTAAAGATGCACATTTAACAACATTAACCTTTTTGTTCTTCTGCTCGATAAACATGAACTAATAACATCATTATTATTATTATTTCATTGAGACATTTGAAGTGCAAAGGCAACATTGTTGCTTCTGATCTTCACTGAAGTTAAATTTTGATACATGAAGACAAACGTGATCAAAGTAAAATCAGCTGCACATCAAACGTCTCTGAGGTCACAGCGGGGTCAGCTCTGAGGAAATGATCAGTTATTGATCAGCTCCACATTTCTTTGTTTTGGTTATTTTTTCTTTGTTTTCCTTGGAGACCTTTACCTGTCTTTGTTTACCTGTCTTTGTTTATCTGTCTTTGTTTACCTGTCTTTGTTTATCTGTCTTTGTTTACCTGTATTTGTTTACCTCTTTATTTACCTGTTTTCATTTACCTGTATTTGTTTACCTGTCTTTATTTACCTGCCTTTTTTAGTAGCTCAGGTTTCACTGAGCTTTCTGTGGTATTTTGGGGGAAACTATCATTTAAACACAGTTTTATTGTGAAAGCTGCTCGTGTTCATGGTGATTGTGAGCATGCGTGTTTGCTAAACTGAAAACCTGCAGATGAAGCTGGACGTTGTCTCCGGGCGACTCCGTCCAGCTGCTGCCGTCCGTCAGACATTTATAGCCGCCTGCGTCTCAGCCGTCTCACGTCCCTGAAACTCAAACCTCCGAGTGAAGCTGCAGAAGCACATTTTCATCCAGCTGCTCTTAACAGCATTTAAATGCTGCGCTGCTCAATGCAAACCTGAAGAGAATGAATCATTAACACAACAACAGAAAGCATTAAGTACACAGGAAAGGTCAGAGTTCAGCGTCTGAAGCTGTAACATGTGAACATCTTTATTCCCTGAGCTGTTTGTCACACACTTCCTTCTTCATGTAGGCTGCTGGTTTCATCTGAGCATGTTTCACCAACAAACACGTTAATCTGTTAATCTCGTCACTGATGAGCCTTTAAAACCCCAAATCTGATCGTCACATTTTAGCTCTGCGCAGTGAGATCTGTGAAGTTTAGGCAGGAAGTCAGGTGAGCGTGTGTGGAGGCACAACGCAGTCAGCATATGAATGGTTTATTATTACAAAGAAATGATTTCAATAGAACTGTAACCTGTAAACATGTAAAATGGTTAACATGAGAAAATTTTTATTTTTAAGTCTAATTTGGTTTCATGATCTCATGCCTCCAGCTGGGGGGGCTACGCTTTAGTATCACCCAAGTCTTCTGAGTCACAAACCTATGACATCACAACATGACTGGCCAATCAGATCATCACAGTAACTTCAACCCGATGCTGTGGAACTGACAGAGATTTCAATAAGGAGAAATCAGCTGGAAGAATTCAAATAAGACATTTATCAACTAGACTCTGATGGCCCATCGTAGCAGCACGGTGATAGGTTCTGATAGGTCTGATAGGTCTGCCTTTTTTAGTAGCTCAGAGCATACCCCCCCTCCCCCCCCGGGGGGTCGTCTGAGGGCCAGGTCATGTTTGTAAATGAGAAGCAGTTCTCAAACATTTTTACCTGGTAAAATTAAGCTTTTAAAAAGGGTAAAATCTGATGATCAGAGAAGATTTCACAGGCTGCTACAAACTGCTAATATAACCCAGTCATATGTAAGGTGCTAATGCTAACATGTGACTCACTGGATCACAAACTTCAGTACAAGAGCAGTAAGTTTATGTCGGAGCAATGAGTAATAACTGACCACCTCCTATTACCAGCTGTGACTCACATTTTATTTAATAAATACATTTATATAACAGGCTTATAGCCAGAAATATTTTTCAGCACGGCGCGTGTATGCGGGGTGTTAGCATTAGCATGCTAATTAGCAAACTAATACTAACCGCTGAGCCGATGAAATCCTCAGCCCAGTGCAACGGCACCTCAGCAAGGCGCAACGCTGGCCGATCAACCGCTGGCTCGAAGCCTGTATAAATATGAAACTCTGTACTTCTGTTGCCGTCCACCTGCTGGGCCGCCACCCACGTTTTGGGAACAACTGATTTACATGATTCATTCGACCAGCGAGCAAACGCGTGAAGCCAAATAAAGGTTCATTTAGTTTGATGTTCCCCTGCTAACACTAACCCTGACCCCTACCCCCCTGCACTGCTCTTTTCCCACCTTTAACTGAGCAGCTTTGTTCTCTGAGTGAAACAAATGAGAACTGCTGCCCTCGACTGAAACTCTCCTTCACCTGTTTTTCAGGGTGCCGATCATCATGTCCACACAAGCGCCAACGTTCACACAGCCGCTACAGAGCGTCGTGGCACTGGAGGGTAGTGCCGCCACGTTCGAGGCTCAAGTTAGTGGTAAGAGAACGGCGGAAGATGATGATGATGTGATGTTTGAAATGTGGAGCAACATGTGAACTGTTGAGCAGTAATTTAAAGATATTTGATTTCAGTTGTTTAAAAAGGTTACAGGCTTGGAACAAAAAATCTGGGAAAATACTGAATGATATTAAACACAGACGTTGGATAACAAACGCTCATGAACCATCTGAGGCTGTGTAAATTCATCTTTGGGCTTTCTGAAGTTATCCTGTGAAATGGAAATCTGCAGGATCTTACAGAACAGTCAGAACAGTTGGGTGGATGTCTTTGGTCGCCATTTAGACAACTTTGCTTTCGTCCTCTGGAGAGGCCAGGCTTCTGCAAGCTGTTGCTGGTGCTTTCAGGGACATTCTGACATTTGAGCATTAGAATTCCTCTGATAAAAATAAAGGTGACAGAATTTCAGCAGATGCCTTTCCCTTTTGGGAACTCGGGGAAGGGATGAGATAGCTCCAACATTTACGGAGACAGCCCCCGATCAGCTCTCTCAGCCTTTCTTCTTCAGTTTTCTGTTGAGTGTGGTGCCGACCAAACCAACCAAAACCACGTAGAGGAAACTGAGACGGTTGCTGCTTGTTGCCTGTACTGTGAACTTTATGTTGATGGTAGTGTCTGAGGGAAGTCTGCTTCATGTTGCTTCTACTAAATAAAAATAGCACTTGTTCCAAACTCAAGTATGAAGCGATGCCCTGCAGGGTATCAGGTCAGCTCTGAATATCTTGTCCTGGCGCAGGCCTTTTACTCTCCCATCAAAGCAGCACTAATGGCGGTCGTATAGGGATGTGTATTCAGTCACCGCATGCATAAAAAGCTCCTGAGATCAGTGTGATCCTTGGCTGCAGCTGCATCCCTGAACCAGATGGTGGACACCCCTAGGTGAAGGGAGCCATCAAGCTGAAGAAGGAGTCCATCAGGCTTGGTTGGTCTCTGGAGGTAGCTGACCAGTACCAGCAGGCCAAGCAGAACACGGCTCCAGCAACGACTGGAACAAAAACTTGGGTATGGGAGTAGTTCGGTGAAGCCATAGATGAAGGCATGCCAACAGCGATTCAGTTAGGTGACTCGGGAGGGAAAAGCAGTGTTCTACTCACACAGTCTACAGTGCACTGCTAAGCTCTATTGAGGCTATAGTGAGGAGACCAAAGGAATACTTAAAGGTCCTCCCTAATCCCACTGACACGTCTTCTATAGTGGAAGCAGAGTCTGGGGACGAAGGGGGCAACTCGCCCATCACTGGGATGAGGTCATTGAGGTGGTTAATTTAAACAACTCCTCGGTGGCAGGGCCCCTGGGCTGGATGAGATTCGCCCTGAGCCCCTGAAGGCTCAGGATGTTGTAGGACAGTCTTGGTTGACATGCCTCTGCAACATCATGTCGTGATCTGGGGCCATTTGCAGACCAGAGTGGTGGTCCCCAAGGGAGATGACCTATCAGGGGTAGAAGGGTCCATCCGATAGTCGAACCTCGGACTCAAGAGGAGCAATGTGGCTTTTGGTCATCTCAAGGATATTTGTGTGTGTGGGAGTTTGCCCATCCAGTCTGTGTGTTTTTCCTTGGATCTGGAGAAGGGCATCCTGTGGGGGTGTTGCAGGAGAATGGGGTGTGTGGCGCATTCAGTCCCTGTACATCGCAGCTTGGTCTGTATTGCTGCCAAGTTGGACATGTTTCCTGCGAGTGTTGGACTTTGCCTGGCCTGTCCTTTGTCACAGATTCTGTTCATAATTTTTATGGGCAGAATTTCTAGGCATAGGCAAATGGCCACTGTCAGAGGCCATGAGAAGATCATTTGTAACCTTCACTAATGCTGTTTCTGTACTGTGATGAATTCTGAAACCTGACTGAAACTCTTCAAATAAATTATTCCTCTGCAGATGATCAGTCAGCTGTTTTACAACGACTCTTTCAAGGATCTTTGAGAGAAAAGGAAGGTTGGAGATTGGCCTATAATTAGCTAAGACAGCTGGTTCAGTGATGGCTTTTTAAGTAATGGTTTAATTACTGCCACCTTGAATGCCTGTGGTACATAGCCAACTAAAGACAGATTGACCATATTTAAGACTGAAGTATCAAGAAATGAAGGACTTCTTTGAGCAGTCTAGTAGGAATAGGATCTAATAAAGACGTTGATGGTTTGGAGGAAATGACTATTGAAGGTAGACATGGTAAAGGGTGCAGTCATTCGTGAGGGGCTCAGACTGGAGCTGCTAATCCTCCACATCTAAAGGAGCCAGTTGAGGCTGTTTGAGCATCTGTCTAGGATTCCCCCTGGGTGCTTTTTGGGTGAGGTGTTTTTGGGCATGGGAGGAGGAACTGGTGCAGACCTACAGTAGGACACAATCAGAGGTTATATCTCTCAGCTGGGATTGCCTTAGCATTACCCCAGATGAGCTGGTGAAGGTGGCTGGAAAGTGGGATGTCAGGGTTTCTCTGCTTAGACTGCTGCTAGCCCCACCATCCCGGATAAGTGGAAGAAAATGGATGGATGGATGGATGGATGGATGGATGGATGGATGGATGGATGGATGGATGGATGGATGGATGGTTTAGGTGTTTGTTGGTTTCTCGGTCCTCTAACAGGTTAACCTCTCCTTTGCAGGTTCTCCAGTTCCTGAGGTGAGCTGGTTCCGTGATGGCCAGGTTCTATCTGCTGCTGCTCTGCCTGGCGTTCAGATCTCGTTCAGCGACGGCCGCGCTGTTCTGAGGATCCCTGCTGTGACCGCCGCCCACAGCGGACGATTTTCTGTCAGAGCCACCAACGGTGCTGGACAAGCCACGAGCACAGCAGAACTCTTAGTTACAGGTGAGATCGCAGAGACACTCTCGAATACATGGACATTTCTTTTCCAACTTTCACAACCTATTGAAAAAAACTTGCTGCAAACAGCAAATTTTCTCATTTACAATCACTCTAACTGACTTATGGACGTTTCTCAAAGGATTATTAGGCTATAAATGATGAACACAGTCCCCAATGGAGGTTTTATATTAAGGTCATCACAGGCTACCCTTGTAAAGTTATAGGGCAGGCCGATTTTTAATACCGGTCAAAACCAAAAGGAAATCATAGGGGCTTTAAGATGGTGATTAAAAATGGGTTTTACACCCACTGAACATAGTATTCCCCTGAACACAAGTATACAAGAAAATAAAGCCTTTGTAAGCCATTTCCACTTCCTCCACCAGCTGAGACGGCACCTCCCAGCTTCATTCAGAGACTACAGAGCTCCACGGTGAGACAGGGCAGCCAGGTGAGGCTGGATGTCAGAGTCACCGGGATCCCTGCACCTGTGGTGAAATTCTACAGAGAAGGTGCCGAGATCCAGAGCTCCACCGACTTCAGAATCATCCAGGACGGAGATCTGCACAGCTTGCTGATCGCTGAGGCCTTCCCAGAGGATTCTGGGACATATTCAGTGACAGCCACCAACAGCAGTGGACGGGCTACTTCCACAGCTGAACTGCTGGTTCAGGGTGAGAGCCATTCATCTCTGTTTCTTCTGTTGAGAATTTGGATTTATAAAGTCACAGACTGAAGGAGAGCTGTTTTCAGGTGAAGAAGCTGTTCCAGCAAAGAAAACAAAGACAGTGATTTCAGCCGCTCAGATTTCAGAGACCCGGCAGACCAGAGTGGAAAAGGTAATTGAAGTCATAAAGAATCATGTTGTTTTCTAATTTGCTCAGACTAACCGCTCTGCTGTCTGTCCTCAGAAGACGCAGGCCAGTTTCCAAGCTACCGCCATGATGGAGATGCATGTAGAAGGCGCCGAACTGGCTCACAAGACTCCACCCAGAGTTCCTCCCAAACCCACGTCCAAGTCACCAACTCAGCCATCACTCGTCACCAAGGTGACCGGAGGACGCCAACAGTCACCATCCCCTGTCAGACATGTGAAGGCACCCACACCCACACCTGTCAGGTGGGTGGAGTCTTTAACGTTAATGTTGGCAACGTTTATGTGAAAGGAAGCCAACGAATGATTGATTACATTAGATCTGATGATCCAGTGTAAATCAGTCAGGGTAGCTGTGTGAGAGACAGACTTTACACTCTAGTCTCCCCATCAGGGCAGTCCCATCCCCCATCATCACACAGAAGCAGGCAGCCGCTGATGTCCTCCCACCCTGGAAACAGGAGGACTATGTGGCCGAGGCCAAGACTGTCACTCATGTGGTCCGGGAGCAGCAGGTCACCATGGTCAAACAGGTGAGGGCTGAAGGACCATATTACCATCTAAGGAGAAACTGGGCATTTTCCATTAAAAGTGCATGTGAGGTTCCCTGATTCCTAAATCTTTGTTCTTGGGGAGCTGCTTCTCCTGACTGTGTGGGTCTTTTGTTCACTTCTAAACATGACATTAAACATTATCTCCTGTATTTCTGATGTTCATCCAGAACGTGGTGTTCTCCCATCATTCACGTGTCTCACAGTTTGTCCTGCTCTTTTTTCCATTTGATACTCACCACATCATTGGCATCTTACAGCAGTATGAGCATCTTAATTCTTCTGAATTGGTCCTTAGCTTCAGACTGTTGATATGAAGTCAGAATCTTCTGAAGCAGCAGATGATGTGAGTTGTACCCTGAACACTGAGGTTCATTCACACATGGATTCATACTGTGACCACCAAGAAGCGACATCTTTCCTCAGAGAAGATCAAGATCCCAGAGAGGTTTGTCTGATGGGTAAAATAACCAGCAGCAGGACAACACAGGAAATGTACACCTGCAAAAGTTTACCACCTGTTTCCAGTGGACAGCACATCTGGCTCAGTTCTGCTGAAGATTTCTTCAGCCGGTAACTCAGCAGAGGGGTCGTGTCATGATCTTTACCGAGGTGACCACCTGTCCCTTCAGCAGACTGAGGTGCAGGTAGCTCTTCCTCTGTCAAGGGTGGATGGTTGCTCCATCTTTTTTCAGGACCTTCACATCTTTTTTATTGTGTTGCCATGACACTGTGGTTGTCACCTTTGTTTACAGTCTTCCTTCACTTTCAGCATGACAAACAGACGAGCATGTTCTTCATGTGACTGAACTTCTATGTTTGCATGGCACCAGTATCCTGTACATAATCACTCCATACAGAATCACAGCCGGACCCAGGTTTGGATTTTTCCCTCTGGGAGAGTTTAAAACAGGATCAGCTGCTGATCAAAAGATTATCTTTAAACACAGCTCTGTAACAGAGATGCTGATGAACGTGGGTGTATTGTTCACAAAGCAGATTTATTTTCATGTTCTCCAAGTACCTTATCTGTACCTTTGTGACATCCAGTCAGGTGGACAGTGGGAGTCGGGCTAGGTTAGCCTAGCTTAGCATAAAACTGGAAGCTGGGGGACAGCTAATCTGGCTCTGCCCATAATCCCAAAGCGACTCCCACAACCCTCTGAAGCTCATTAAATAAGCTCTTGTTTAATTTGATCAAAGTTAAAAAACAAATGAAGAACCACAGTGGATCCATCCAGCCCAGAGCTTTAGATAGCCAGAGCCGAGCTAGCTGTTCCCCTAAACCCAGTCTAAGCTAGGCTAACCCGAGCACTGCATTGTAAACATCTTTGAAAGCCAAATGACCTGAATCATGTTCACCAAAGCGATGTTCCCCCATGAACCTGCCTGTTTCATCCTGCCGTGGATGTCCTGAGATCTATGTGCTGCCGGTTGTGTCTCCAGGCTGAGGGAGGGAAAAGAGCGGGGGCCGTGGCCACGGTGCTGGCCGCCGTCGACCTCGCTCGCGTCCGTCAGCCCGTGCACGCTGAGGGTGGGCGAGCTGAAGAGGACGAGGCTGTAAAGGTGGACTTAAGGCAGCAGGCCGCCGCCTCGGCTGCTGATCACAAATACGAAGCTGCTATGACATCAGAAAGAGTGCGAGCTGGCCACGTGCGTTCTGCTGCTCAGGAGTTTACCTGCGAAGCAGCCCTGCCGCAGCCTCAGGTTAGCTAGGCCTCCAGCACAAAGACATACTGTACCAAGAGATTTGACCAAACCATCAGATTTAAAAGCAGATTTGGTTTAATTATTTTGTTTTACACCAAAATGGCAAAACAGCTTTTTTGGTTCACAAAAATTAGATTTTACAGAATTTCAAGAACATTTTAATGTCACAAAAGTCATATCTCTAATTATCTAATGAGTGTCCCTTTGTGGGATGGTTCAGTCGATCAATAATAATAAAATACAGTATGATTCATCTTTATTATCTAGCACATCGCAGCACAAGTCATCTCACCGTTAATAATAGCAAAGGCTTAATAATGAAATACAACTGAAAGGACAAATCTCTTGATAATCATCCAGTTTTCTTCCACAGCAGAAATAACCTGAAATATTTAAATATGAAGTTTTAAAACCCTCCTGAGGTTCCGATGCTTCTTGTGTTGGTTGCTGCAGATTCAAAGAGTGACAGAAATCTCCACCCGTGTGGACTCTGGTCTCAGCCCCTCTGCAGCTCCACATTTCACAGTTTCTAAAGTTTCTGTCCCAAAACCCGAGTGTAGCACTGAGGTAAGACAGGCAGCATCAGGCAAGCAGTAGGAATACATCCAATACCAGAGCCAGGATACTGTTATTCCCTACCTTCTACATGGTCTCAGGGATTCGTGTAGCTCATCCCGGGTGGACGTTTAGCATTCCAGTGTCTTCTGTGGTCGGGGTTAGTGACTCTGTGCAGTAAAGTTCACAGACGAGTCTAAACTCTGCTCTTAGTTATTTTAGCTAAACTCGTGACAGTAGTAATATTTAGCTCTGGGCCATGGAAGCAGTACCTTATTTAAGTACCTGTTCATGCCAACATCAGACCAAAGCGTCTGTCTTCCTACACTTCCATAAAATCATTCCGAACCCTGCTGTTCCCAAACTGTGATCGGAAGGTTGTGGGAAGCTTACTGAACTACTGCTTGCCTGAAATGCAAACTTGTGTTGAAAAGTAATTTAGAAGTGATAAAATACTGTATATAAAATAACTAAATGGATCCTCCTTTAACCATCTCTTCCCTCATTCCCTTAATTAATAAACTAATATAATCCAATAGCCACTATTAATCCATCGTAATCTAAATTCCCTCCATCTGTCGTCGCTGTAATCAGACTAACGTACCGCAGCTCCTCTCTGCTGTGGTTTAACACAACCTTCAAAGCAGACTGAAGCGTATGTTCTTGATCACGGTGTGGCTCTTCCTCCTCTTTGGCTCGGTCAGGTTTCCATCGCCGGCTCAGCCATGGTCGCCCTGCAGAAAGAGTTATCCGTATCCACTGCCACTGCCCGAAAGATCATCACGCCCGTCAAGTCTCCCAGTCCGTCTCGCAGAGCGGCAGAGACCAGAGAGCTCCTGGAGATCATCCCGCCGCCGTTCAAACACTTCACTGACAAGTATCAGAGCGGTTTTGGGGCGGAGTTACAGGCCGGGGTGGTGTACTCGGGCAGAATGGAGAGAATGTATGAGGACTGGGGAGCCCAGGTTTGTAATCTAGCTCAGCGAGCTGGGTCTAAACAGGACAAGAAAACCTGATGTGGACATGAACATGAGATCCATACGGTCCATTATTTGCCAGGAACCGAATTGTGAAATTTGCCGGGTTTCACGGTCATCGATCGTGGCTCCGAACACGAGCTCCCTGATTAGATCTCCTGCCTTTCACAGGCTGAAACCTCTCAGGTCTGAATCAGATTCCGTTCCGGCGTCATTTTCATCCCTGGAGAAAAACCTCTGGAAGTCTGGTTTTCTTGATTTCTGTGAAAATCCAGGATTAAAGATAACAAACCTTTAACTTGCTTCTCCACGCCATTGACTCATTCTCACCTCTTCAGTCCATCCAGCTGCCCTGCTTGTTTTCTGTGCTGCGTCATCGCTCCTTCATTGTGTGCTGGTTGTGAACAGTTAGTTCAGTGTTGTGTTTGTTGATGGTGCGTTCATGTCTCGGATCTTACAGACAGTTGCCAGTTTTGACTGCCTTTTGCTAACATACCTGTGAACACCTTACAGGTGGTGGAGGCAGCGGCGGTACCTTCTGCTGGTGGCGCTGTGGTCCCGCCCACACTGATGTCTGTGAGTGGATTGGTTCTCCTCAGATCAGATTCAGCTTTGAGAACGGCACTTGTGTAACAAGGTTGTGTTTTTGTGCAGGGATTGAAGAACACGAATGTGACAGAGGGCGAGTCCGTGACTCTGGAGTGCCAGATCAGCGGTCACCCCGCCCCCATCATAATGTGGTTCAGAGAGGACTACAAGATCGAGAGCTCCATCGACTTCCAGATCACCTATGAGAACGGATTCGCCAGGCTGGTGATTCGCGAGGCCTTCGCTGAAGACAGTGGCCGCTTCACCTGCACTGCTACCAATGAGGCGGGAACTGTCAGCACTTCCTGTTACCTGCTCGTCCAGGGTCAGTACAAACACTGGCTCTGAAAAGGAAGCCTGCACATGTCACTCACTCTTCTTCTTATGTGCAGTACTGTTGAGTACTGTTCTCCTTTCAGTTTCTTTCTCCCGTTGATACTGTAAACCCTCAGTATTTCAGTATTTACCTTACCTTGTACAGGTAAATGGGATCCACATGCTGCATTGCACCTGAGTGCAGCCTGAGAGCACACCTGTTTTCAGGTGTGAGGGGACAGGGCCCAGGCTGTGTTTCAGTGGTGGTCCCTCCTGTGCTCTCCAGCGACAGTTTACCTGCAGCCAAAGCTGCTCACTCATCACAGCTCAATATAAATGAAACTCTTCCAGAAGTCATGTCCCTTCTCTATTGGTTCTGCACATTCACACCTGCTCACAGAGATAAACTGTCTTTCTCCACAGTGTCTGAGGACATCGAGAGCAGGGAGGAGATTGCTGTTGTGACCGAACACATTGAAACTGCTCAGTGAGTCACTCAAAGCTTCTCTAAACACTGAACATATCAGTGCCTCATTTTATGTCACTGACAGAGACTGAAACAGGTTGGACCTGAAAATCTGAAGAAGAAATGTGTCTTTCCAGAATAAGAGAAGAAGCCAGAGTGGAGCCAGAGCCGGAGACTGCTGCTGCTGCTCCCTTCTTCATCAAAACACCAGCCGTCCAGAAGCTTGTGGAGGGGGGGAGTGTTGTGTTTGAATGCCAGGTTGGAGGAAGCCCCAAACCGCACATCATCTGGAAGAAGAGCGGTGTTCCACTCACTACGGGATACAGGTGAGTAACACCTCGGGTCAGGTAGTCTTTGAGGTTCAGGTGATTTAGAGTTGTATCTGACTTGTAAAACAAAGCTCACCATTGTTAGACGACTGACCGTGAAGCAGACGTATACTCACACATGCAGTTTTCATCTTTCTACTGACAAACACAACTGGAACAGAATCCTCCATCATAAATGTCCTTCATCATAAATGTCCCAGTCAGAAATGTCACACGGATCATGACTCAGCTAAAATATTACGCATGGATTATGGCTCAGCTAAAATATAACACATGGTTCATGACTCAGATAAAATATAACACATGGTTCATGACTCAGCTAAAATATAACACATGGATCATGACACAGCTAAATATCAGCTACCACAGAGAGAAACTCTGTTAACATTCAACATCTGTGCCAATAACGAGCCAGTGGCCCATTAACCTACAAAGTCCCTTAGACTTTAATCCATGATAGTGCCTCCAGTAGCCCCCAGGACAAAGTACACTACATACTAAACGCTCATGAGTGTAATGTTCAGTGCAGCCTTTGGCGTGTTGCCTGTAACACTCGTTCTCCTCTATCAGATACAAAGTTGCCTACAAGAAGGAGACCGGAGAGTGTCGGTTAGAGATCTCCATGACCTTCGCTGATGACGCTGGAGAATACGGCATCTTTGCCAAGAACCAGCTCGGAGAAGTTTCTGCCTCCGCCAGTCTGCTGGAGGAAGGTTAGTGAACACCACACTGATGGAAACGGCCAAGTCAATGCTCTACATATCCTGGGCCGTGTGATTCTTTAGCTTTCTGTGATCTTGGGACTTGTTATTGTTTACATTTGGATTTTTGTGTCGCTGCCCTCCCAGCTGTTCCCACCTGTCTCGTTACCTGTATATATATTGTCGCGTCATTAGTTGTGCTTATGCATGTCGAGTTTAGTCTCTCCCAGTCGGTCCCGTCCAGAGTTCATGTCCTGTTTTTGTCGTCATGTCAGCAATAACACCTGTGTAAATGCACCGTTCCTGAGCTCTGCATGTGGGGTCGTCCAACCTGCCTCAGCAGCACTCCTTGAGAAAGGGACTGTAAATGGAAACCAGGCCATACATCTGATGGAGAAATAATTGTCCTCCACACAGCACCGAGATCTGAGCTCTGATTACATTCCTTGTTTGTGAACAGACGAATATGAATCCTACATGAAGAAACAGGAAGAAGCCTTTAAGACTGAAGTGACGGCCCCTGTGCCGGAGCCCATGGTGGGAGATCTTCCCCCTGTCACTGTTACAACTATGGAGAAGATAACCACCACCACCATCATCTCTGGACAGGTAGGAGCATCATTAGCCACAGAGGGGATCTGAGTTCTCGTGAGCACAATAGAACCATTTTATAACCTGTAATCTAATCTTGTTAGTGTCCAGTGTTCATGTAGTCACGGTGCTAAAATGCTCCAGATGTTTATTGGAGCTCCAATAAGCTGTTTACTCCAGTCTGACACGGTCTAGAAGCCTGAGGTAAAGAACCCTTTAGATCGAGGGTTTGAATAATGTGTACATTACATGTATCAGTTCCCGCTGAGGTCAGCAGTAATTACAGTTGATACCTGGTTGGTTATCCAGCTTTAGTAGAACCTTTATGTACCTTTTAGATGAGCTGTCACATTCAAACCTTTGTAGGACCTGTTGTGAAGGCCACATAATTTTTTCTCACTGCCCACAAATGTCTCCATACGTTGTACTTTTTGGGCTTGTTCTGTGATTGGGACCCATATGTGATTGACTCTGACATCACATCACACCTGCAGGAATTCCATCTGTCTGCCATCGAGCAGAGGCTCATCCAGGAGATTGAGTTAAACATCATGAAGATCACCTACAGAGAGATTGTGACAGAGGATGGAGAGTTGATGGTGACTGCCACTGCCACAGAGGCAGTGCAGCCAGCTTTTGACACTCCAGTAAAAAACTACAGGATCATGGAGGGAATGAGCGTCACTTTCCACTGCAAGATGTCAGGCATGCCGCTGCCGAAGGTGCTGAACCTTTAAGAAATATGTTACTAAGAAAATAGTTTGAGCAAACGTGGAAATTCTAAAGTTCACATGCTTTTACAATCCCATCGTGTCTCCTGTCAGATTGCTTGGTTCAAAGATGGCCAGCGGATCAGGCCTGGAGACCATTACCAGATGGAGGTTCTTCAGGACGGACGGGCCAGCCTTCGCCTGCCTGTGGTGGTACCAGAGGATGAAGGCGTGTACACAGCTTTCGCCACCAACATGAAGGGTAACGCTGTCAGTTCTGGGAAGCTCTACGTGGAGCCGTCAGAAGCAGCAATTCCTCAGCAATATACACCACAGCCAGCAGTGCAGAGGCTCAGGTAAATGTTCACATAGACAACTCGGATATTTGTAAATCTTGGCAAGAACGCTGACAGTGGAGGAAGTGACGAGCATTAATACGTTCTCAGGTCCACATCTCCTCGCTCCCTGAGCCGCTCGCCTGGCCGTTCTCCCAGTCGTTCACCTGGACGTTCTCCTGCTCGCCGGCTGGATGAGACGGACGAGGCTCAGCTCGAAAGACTCTACAAGCCTGTTTTTGTCATGAAGCCGTCCTCATATAAATGCTCTGAGGGGCAAACGGCCAGATTTGACCTGAAGGTTGTTGGCAGGCCGATGCCTGAGACATACTGGTTCCACAATGGTGAGTAAAACGAAGCTGAAATCTGAAGTCTTTGAGTTGACTGTGAGATTAACAAATTTGGCTCAAATATCACCTTCTCAGGACAACAAGTGGTTAGTGACCACACCCACAAGATAGTGGTTAAAGAGGATGGCACTCAGTCCCTGATCATTGTCCCAGCTTTGCCACAAGACTCTGGGGAGTGGACTGTCGTGGCTCAGAACAGAGCTGGACGGTCAACCATCTCCGTCACGCTGACAGTTGATGGTATCATTGCAATTTTATATCCTTTGAGCATTGTTAAGTTCCGTCTACGAGAAGCTATTTGAGGGCATCAGATTACATTAATGTCACTTTGTCTTTCAGTGAAGGAAACCCTGGTGCGTCCACAGTTCACTGAGAAACTGAAGAACATCAGTGTGAAGCAGGGCACTCTGGTTGAGCTGGCTGTCAAAGCCATTGGAAACCCACTGCCTGATATTGTGTGGCTGAAAAACAGTGACATCATCACCCCACACAAACATCCAAACATCAAGTAGGTTCTGTGACTTTATCATTAACTTTAGGTAGGTAACATGTGTTTGCTTGAATGAGCTTGAAGCAGTGAGAGTAAAAGTAAACTGCAAATTTTCATTTAATTAAAAAATGAGTATCAAATGTTAAAGCTCTGCTAAAGTGAGAATCTCATTTTCCAGGATTGAAGGAACTCGAGGAGATGCTAAATTCCAGATTCCTTCAGCAGCTGGCTCAGACAGTGCCTGGTACACTGCCACAGCCATCAACAAGGCTGGCAGAGACACTACTCGCTGTAGAGTCAATGTTGAGGTGGAATATGCTGAGCCTGAACCAGAGAGGAAGCTCATTATTCCCAAAGGAACCTACAAAGCCAAAGAGATTGCTCCTCCAGAGGTGGAGCCACTTCATCTACGATATGGTCAAGAACAGTGGGAGGAAGGTGACCTATATGACAAAGAGAAGCAGCAGAAACCACAGTTCAAGAAGAAACTGACATCCGTGCGCATGAAGCGCTTCGGTCCAGCTCATTTTGAGTGCAGACTAACCCCTATTGGTGACCCCACCATGGTGGTGGAGTGGCTGCATGATGGCAAACCTCTGGCTGCTGCTAACAGGTTGCGCATGGTGAATGAATTTGGTTACTGCAGTCTTGACTATGAAGCTGCTTATGCTAGAGACAGTGGCGTCATCACCTGCAGAGCGACCAACAAGTACGGAGTCGACCAAACCTCAGCCACCCTGATCGTCAAGGATGAGAAGGGCCTTGTAGAGGAAACGCAGCTTCCCGAGGGAAGGAAAGGTGCCCACCGAATTGATGAGATAGAACGTATGGCTCATGAAGGTGGACCTTATGGAGTCACTGCTGAAGAAGAAACAGAAAAGATGAAACCTGAAATTGTCCTTCTTCCAGAACCAGCCAGAGTTTTGGAGGGTGAAACGGCTCGATTCCGCTGCAGAGTGACTGGTTATCCATCACCAAAGGTTAACTGGTACCTCAATGGACAACTTATCCGCAAAAGCAAGAGATACAGACTTCGTTATGATGGTATTTACTACCTGGAGATAACCGAAATCAAATCGTATGATTCGGGGGAGGTTAAAGTTGTGGCAGATAACAATCTGGGCTCAGTTGAGCACACTGTGAAACTGGAGATTCAGCAGAAAGAGGACTTCAGAACTCATCTGCGTCGTGCTCCTGAGGCTAAGCCAGCTGAGGTTGCACCTGAACCTGGAAAAATCCCATTTGAGGTGATTAAGGCTGAAAAACCTACAGAGGACTCTCAGCAGAAAGAGGTTGTTAAACTCAAGAAGGCCCAGAGGATTGTCCATGAGAAAGCCACTGAGGAGACAGAGGAGCTGAGGTGTAAGTTTAAGCGCAGGACAGAGGAAGGCTACTACGAGTCCATTACTGCAGTGGAGCTCAAGTCTCGCAAGAGGGATGACTCGTATGAGGATCTGCTGAAGAAGACAAAGGAGGAGCTGCTTCATCGTGTCAAGGAGAAGGAGGAGGCTGAAAAGAAGAAAGAGGAAGAGCGCCGCAAAGTTACTGCTCAGCCTCTAAAACCTGAGAGGGTCAAGCTCTCACCGAGCATGGAAGCACCAAAGATTCTTGAGCGTATCACCAGCCAGACGGTGGCTCAGGGCGACGAAGTCAGGTTTAGAGTCAGAGTCGTCGGAAGACCAGAACCTGAGTGCCAGTGGTTCAAGAACGGTGTGCAGCTGGAGAAGTCTGACCGTGTTTACTGGTACTGGCCCGAGGACCATGTTTGTGAACTGGTGATCAGGGATGTCACAGCAGAGGATTCTGCCAGCGTCATGGTTAAAGCTTCCAATACCGCTGGGGAGACATCAAGCCACGCCTTCCTGTTGGTGCAAGGTAACAGCTGTGGACCTCATGACGCTTTAATGCAGTTCTGACTTTAAATTCTTACAAATGCTCTGTTGTCATTTCTACAGCAAAACAAGTCATTACCTTCACGCAGAAGTTGGAGGACGTCAGTTCCAAGGAGAAGGATACCGTAGCTACCTTTGAGTGTGAAACCAATGAGCCTTTTGTTAAGGTCAAATGGCTGAAGAATAATGTGGAGATCTTCTCTGGAGACAAATACAGGATGCACTCAGACAGAAAGGTTCACTTCCTGTCTGTGCTGATGATTGAAATGAGGGATATTGCTGAGTACGCATGCGTGGTTGTAGATGATGAAGCTGTCAGGACAGCCGCCAAGCTTCATGTTGAAGGTGGGTTGTTAGGGATGGGAATCTAGAACCGGTTCTTGAATTACTGAAAATCAGTTTTCGATATTCCTTGGAATTGTTAGTCTGCTTTACTTACGATTCCACTTATCAGTTCAACTGATGTGAGGATGCATTTAGTTCAGAACATATCCAACATACCTTCGAGGCAGAAGCGATCTGAAGTCTGGTTGTATTTCACGAAGAAAGATGATACTAGCAACCGAGTGGTCATTGCTGATGTGTGTGTGTGAGTGTGCGTGTGTGTGAGTGTGTGTGTGTGTGTGTTGTGCTGGCTGTGCTGAGAATTTCAGCTGTTATTTTTTACGTCAGCTGTAGCTAACAGAACAGACCCCAGTTTGCTAGCAGGCGCCACCATTAGCACTAGCGATCGTTTGGATGATTTATTTATTTATACATAAACCCCTGATTAGTGACCAAAAATGTCAATAATGCCACCAAAAAAACGTATTTAAGGGGACCGTTGTAAATGCAAAGTATCACAACACTAAGCTCATGCAGCCCCCAGTTCTTCAACAAAAACTCTGAAAACAGCAGCAAGCGCAAAGAGGCGGAGACGTGACCTCAGGTGGAGCAAACGGAAACATTTTTCTAGTTAATGCGCACAAACACTTTTGTGGGATATTTATTCCTTCGCCCAGTGAGAATCGATATCGATAATGGAACCGGAATCACTGAACTCTTACCAATTCCCTAATCACTGTCTTTGATTGATTGATTGATTGATTGATTGATTGATTGATTGATTGGTTCATTTGTTTGCATAGCGCTTTACAACAACCAGCTAAGGTGACCAAAGCACTTTACAGTAAAATGACATTAAATATACAATAAAATTACATCAGAAAATACATACATCAGAAAATAATGTCAGAAAATACTCAAAGACCAAATCAATTACACTACATGGTATTTATTAAAAGCCCATTTAAACAAAATAAGTCTTAAGTTCAGATTTAAAAGTTTTCAATTCAGGAAGTAACCGAAGATCTAAGGGAAGGTTATTCCAAAGTCGGGGTGCAGCCACTGAAAAGGCCCGATCACCCCAATGCTTTGACCGGAACGTCTAATAAAAGATGACTTGATGACCTCAGAGGTCTCTCGTAAACAGGAAAACTTAAAAGATCGGGGCTAATCCATTCAATGCTTTGAAGACAAACAGCAAGATTTTAACTTTGACTACTATTTGACTATTATGTTGTTATTTGTTGACTTTGTGAAGGTTTTGCATCAGGTAATAATGAGTGCAGTTCATTTATAATAACAGGTATTTCATATTTCATACTGACTGACTGTGTTTGTGACCAACAGGAGCTCCTCTGGAGATCTTAAAGCAGCTGGAGAGCACTGAGGTGCCCGAGACGTACTCTGGAGAGTTTGAATGTATTGTCTCTCGTGAGGATGCTGAAGGCAGCTGGTTCTTCGGAGAACATCTGCTGACTCCCAGCAGTAAATATGTGATCTCCTCCCGCCGTGGACGACACACCCTCTCTGTGAAAGACGTCAAGAAGGAAGATCAGGGGAAATATACGTTCAAAGTAGCTGAGCTTCAGACAAGTGCCTCTCTGAAGATGAAATGTGAGTTATGGAAGTTGACACTGAATTGGATGAAAGCAGCACCGAGTTGTTGTGCGTATGAAGTAAAGTTGGTGCTTAATCGACTGTTCTGAACGTCGGTGCTGGAAGGTTTTTGTGGGACATTTGTCACCCAAAACATGCAGATCTAATAAACAGGTGAATTGTAATAATCAGTCTTACTTACCTGAGGACGATTTTAAGATCCATAAGTTTTCATTTAGCACCCGGTAGTGCCGCCATAATACAAAGGTGCTGCAAAGAGCTTTCTCATGAAGCCCGGTTCCAAAAACGTTGTGACGCTGTGTGAAACATGAACAGTGACTCAAACGTACATCAGAACAGAGCATCAGAACATTGGTGCCTCTGCCTCTCTACTCCTTTGGTACCATCATGTTACTGAGCTGCTGCCCATCAGCCTGTAAAATGTTCTTCCTGCTCTTTCGTCCCGCTGACCCATCAGGCTGTTACTGCCCCATTCCAACAAATTCAAAATAAGCTCATCATTTTCATGAAATTGTCTCATTTGATATGTTTTACTGGGAATCAAATATGGGTTTATTAGATTAGCAGATCTTTTTACACAGCATGCCAACTTCTTGGAACATCACAGGAGCACTGTCTTCTCTTCTGGCTGCATCTAGTCATCTAGTCGCCTTGAGGCGACTGTTTGTTGTGATTTGAATTGAATTGAATCTAATGCTGACCATGATGGTCTTCCTGTTTCAGTGCGTCCGGTCACCTTGATGCAGCCTTTGGCTGACATGACCGTCTGCGAGGGTGACATCGCTCAGCTTGAGGTCAAGTTCTCCCAGGAGAACGTTGAGGGAAGCTGGATGAAGGGCGGGAAGCCCATCACAGCCTCCAGTCGTGTGCATATTGTTATCGACAAACAAGTCCACAAACTCCTCATAGAAGATACCACCAAGGACGACTTTGGAACATATTCCTTCGTGGTCCCTGATCATGAGATTTCAACCTCTGCGAAGCTGGTCATTCAGAGTAGGTCACCTCAGATACAGATGGCTTTTTTAATAACTTGTGTTCCAAAATAAAATCCTATAACCAACATCTCACCTTGCAGCTATTGGCATCCTGGTCCCACTAAAGGACAGTCATGCTGTTGAGGGCACAAAGGCTGTCCTAGAGGCGAAGATCTCTGCTCAGGACATCAGCTCAGTCAAATGGTACCACAATGACAACCTGCTGACAGCCAGTGAGCGACTGCAGATGGTGGCAAAGGGAGCCAAGCAGCGGCTGGTTTTCACCAGGACGTACGCCTCAGATGAAGGACACTACAAGCTGGTGGTTGGCCGAGCTGACACCAGCTGCAGGTTTACTGTTGAGCGTAAGTTACAGCAGAAGATCCTGAAGCACATCATCTGGGTTCTGGAAAAGTTTAGTTTCTCTTCTGTTATTGAATTTTAGACCTAATAAACCTAATAAACATATGAAGGTTATATCGAATATGGAGAAACATGAAATGTTTCAGCTCCCAGAAAGCTGATTCAGGTAGGCGACCTCAAAATGATAACCAGTATTTGGTCGGTAATGTAAAACATAAATATTTTAGATTCTGCTGGATGCAACTTTCTTTTTTAACTCTTTGAAATTCTGAAAATCAGCGTAAATATGAAAGGAAGCACGTGGATCATCAGTTTTAGGCTTAACGGTGGTTCTGTCTCAACAGCTGTCCAGATTGTGACACCGATGAAAGACAAAGAGTGCTCTGAGTCTGAGAACGTCAGCTTTGAAGTCGAGGTCTCTCACCCAGGCATCGATGCTTTCTGGACCTTTAAGAGGCAGCCGCTCAAAGCTGGTCCTCAGTACAAGATGGAGTCCAAGGACAAGCGGCACAAGCTGACAGTCATGAACGCAATGAAGGATGAAGAGGGAGAGTACATGTTCGCTGCTGGTGAGAAGATGTGCAGCGCCTCACTCACTGTAACAGGTACGCAGCACACATTTTTAACAGTTCTGCAGTGGCAGATGAGGTTCCTGTCAGCAGGCAGTAACTGGCTGTGGTCTGTCACCAGGTGGTGCCATCAAGAAGCCCCTGCATGATTTGGTGGTAGCCGACTCTCAGACCGCTGTGCTGCAGTGCGAAGTCGCTAACCCGTCTGCAGAGGGCACGTGGCTGAAAGACGGCCAGCCCGTTGACTTCAACGAGAACGTGCTGAGCGAGGTGGACGGCGCCATCAGACGCCTCGTCATCATCATCACCAAGGCCACTGACATCGGAGAGTACACTTACCAGGTTGCCACCTCCAAGACCTCTGCCACTCTGAAAGTGGAAGGTAGGTCCGGGTTTCACCGTGGAAGCACACGGAGCCTTCAGCCTGCTCTCTGAAAAAGGCAACTGGACGTCTTTTAGTTTCCTGAAGATGTTTCACCTCTCATCCCAAAGGCTTCTTCAGTTCTCGGATCAGAGGTGTAGAGCTCCAGGTATCTAACCCTCAGTGGGCCTTGATTATGGACCTTGTTGGTAAAATCTGTGGAGTGTTTGATGTGATGAGGTGTGCTGCCCACAAGTGGAGATAAGATGGTGGTGCGGTGTTTGGAGATGTTGTAGGTGACCGAGTTTCTACTGCTAATAATGGGCCTGAGTGGGACTCTCTGTGGATCTTTGGGAGTCCATAAATGCAGTTTCTACAGAGTACAGATGGGAGTAGGTGGGGCGGTCAGGAGATTTGTCCTTTTGCAGTTGATGTAGGCAGCAGATGACTTTTTCTTGTAGCTTGTGGGGTCTTGTCTCAAAGACCTGATGAGTCTTTGGGGTTTGAATTCCTGGGTCTCTCCAACATTTGGTTTGAGAACTGAAGAAACCTTTTGGATGAGAGGTGAAACGTCTTCAAGAAGCAGTTCAGTCTCCTCCAGAGACGACTGAGAACCTGCAGACACTGAGTCTTATTGCCTTAAAATGTGAAATTACTACACTTCAGGGCAAAAGACCTCAATTCTTTAAATCTGCATCAACAAGCCCAATTTTCTTCTAATTTTTAAAGTGCTCTAGATAGATAGATAGATAGATAGATAGATAGATAGATAGATAGATAGATAGATAGATAGATAGATAGATAGATAGATAGATAGATAGATAGATAGATAGATGAGCACACTATGTCTCAGCACATCCCCAAAATATTGGCATGTTTCTCAGAATGTCTGTGTAAGTTCTCAGTAGGTTCTCATTCTTCTTCAGTTCTTCTTTATGTTTCTCCAAAATTACCAAATTAAACTTTCAGCTGCAATAGCTACAAAGAAAATAAGGCAAACAAATGTAAAACTGTTTGTTTGTGAGACCTGTTTCCCACCCTGTGAGAGTTTTAAAGTGAGGACTCAGACACCTCAGTCGTTCAGCTGTCATCATGCCTGCTTTTCTCCACAGCTGTCAAAGTCAAGAAGACCCTGAAGAACCTGAATGTAGTCCAGACCCAGGAGGCTGTGTTCAGCCTGGAACTGACCCACGAGAATGTGAGGGGAGCACAGTGGATCAAGAATGGTGTTGAGCTCCAGTCCAGTGATAAATATGACATCAGTACCGAAGGCACCGTACACACGCTGAAGATCATGAACTGCAGCACGCAGGACGAGTCTGTTTACTCCTTCAAACTGGGAAAGCTGTCTGCCAGTGCCAGGCTCAATGTGGAAAGTGAGTAACTGCTGATTTTATTTGAGTTTGTGCCTGTAGGACTGGGAAACGTCCCTGCGCCACACGTGACCCCGAGGGTCCCAAAGCTTCTTACTAACACAAGACATTTTTCTACAGCCATCAAGATCCTGAAGAGGCCAAAGGACGTGACGGCGCTGTCAGGGGCAACAGTTGTGTTTGAAGTTGGCATCTCAGAGGATGATATCCCTGTGAAATGGATGTTCAATAACAAAGAGCTGCAGTCTGACGAGCACTACAACATCCTGTCTGAGAAGAAGAACCACAAGCTGATCGTCCATGACGCCGACGACAGCAAGCAGGGCGAGTACACGGCCGTCATCGGGCACCTGCAGTGCAGCGCTCACCTGACCGTCGAGTGTGAGTATCACCACATGAAGCACAAACACTGAAACAGCTCACAGAGGATTAAACACATGTTTGTGTTCTCTCAGCTCTGCGTGTCACGAGGCCCCTGAAGAGCGTGGAGGTCCCTGAGACTCAGGTGGCCACGTTTGAGTGTGAAGTTTCTCACTTCAATGTCCCATCCACCTGGCTGAAGGGTGGTGTGGAGATTGAGATGAGTGAGAAGTTCAGGATTGTGGTTCAGGGAAAAGTCCACCAGCTGAAGATCATGAACACCAGCAGCGAAGACTCTGCAGAGTACACCTTCATCTGCGGGAACGACCGAGTGTCTGCGACGCTGACCGTTAACCGTAAGTTCACCTCGGGCAGGAGACCTTCAACCTTCACAATTCATAATGTATTCGTAAAATTAGATCAACATTCTCCACAGTTTGAGACTGAATTATTACAAAACTTTAAAACATTGTAAGTCATAGCTTAAAGCAGCTTTACTTCTGACACACTCTTCATCTTCAGGCTGTCTGAAAGCTGCACTAATGCTTCAGTTCTACTCTGATTTTATCTCTAAAGAAATGATTCAGTTACATATTTGTTTCAAACTTTTGGCACATTAGACCACAGACGTAAAATCATTTGTTTATTAAGACCAAATTTGAAAACTAAATAACGGACACGAACCTCTTAAATATATTAATTTACAGTGAAAAGCTTTCAGGGAGATGTTTGCTGGGACTCCAGGGAGGATCAAAGTTACAGATTAGAAGTTTTCTTTCCTGAGCCTGAACCTGTCACCCTGCTGTTTTCCAGCTGTTCTGATCACAACGATGCTCGAGGACCTGAACGCTCAGGAGAAGGACACGATCACCTTTGAGGTGAATGTGAACTACGAGGGAATCACATACAAGTGGCTGAAGAACGGCGTGGAGATCCGCTCCACAGACCGATGCCAGGCTCGCTGCAAACAGCTCACTCACACGCTGAGCATCAGGAACGTGCACTTTGGAGACACTGCCGAGTACACCTTCATGGCTGGCTCTGCAGTCACTTCAGCTAAACTTCACGTTGAGGGTAAAATGTCTTGATTTAATTAAACTTTTCATTTGACCTTTCACGTTAGATGTTTTTGGACTCCACCAACTCCAAATAAAATTATTTAAACACCTCATTGTGTTTTAGCTGGTTTTTAAATGCGTCTGTCTGCTGTTTGTCTGTGCAACCATCTGAAGGCCTGTAGAAGCACCTCAGTTACCTCAAAGACTTTAACAAGTTACTGAAAGACTCTGAAAACCTTTCTGGTGAACTATCACAAGTAACTCTGGAATAGAACCATGCAGCACCACTCACAGAGAACCTTTGAAAGGGCTTCCACAAGAATGCAAATACAGATTCTCTCTGTCATTGCTAGAAACTCTAAAAGGTACTTCAGTACTGTTCAGAACCTCTGCAGTTCATATTGAATCATTTATGTGAACCTCCGAACCTCCGCAAGGACTCCTTGAATGTAGCTCTTAGTAGAACCTTCTCACTGAGAACAAAAACCTTACAAAGGACGACTAGAACCACTGGGCTGATGAGTGACTTGTTTCCAGGTCAGACATACTGGTAGATGTAGGTAAAGTAACTTTATTTATGTCCCTGTTTTAGCCCGTGTGGTTGAGTTCACCAAGCACCTGCGGGACCTGAAGATCACAGAGAAGAAGAGAGCAACTTTTGAATGTGAAGTGTCTGAAGCAAACATCCAGGTGATGTGGATGAAGGACGGTCAGGAGCTGGAGATGTCTGACAGGTAGGACAGATGCTAATCGGTTGTGGGAACGATTTTACTGACGTGATTTACATGACCTTCTGTTTCCCACAGACACAAAATGACGTCGGACCAGTTTGCACACCGTCTGGTGCTGCCCTCAGTCCGTCTGTCCGATGCCGGTGAATACACCGCCGTGGCAGGTTCAAGCATGTCTAAGAGCCACCTGGTAGTCGAGGGACGAGATGTCAAAATCTCAGAGCCTGCCAGCCGGGACGTTACGGTGAGTTAAATGGTAGTCTCCAAAGAACCTCCAAATCCTGAGATTTTGATGCTGTTTGTTAGTTTATGTGGAAGCAGTGGTGGACAAAGTACTGAACCCTAGTACTTGAGTAAAAGTACTGATACTCATGGTCAAATCTTACTCAACTACAAGTAAAAGTTACTCAGTCAAAAGTTTACTCAAGTTAAAGTACTGAAGTATTTACTTTTAAAAATACTTAAGTATTCAAAAGTACAAATGATATTTTCTAATATCAGTACATCGCTGTACTGTTTTCTGAGTGTTTTTATAGAACCTTGTAACTTGCTGAAACCACCTGATGATGTATTGACACGTGGATCTACCATAGATCAGATCAGGCCCGGTTCTGGCTAGATTTACACCCTGGGTGACCCCCCCCCCCCAGACACAGACAGGAACAGAAATAATACACACAGACACAAAGAAGAAGGAATGAAGCAAAGCAAAGAGAAACAAAGAGACGAAACAGATGCAGAGGCAGGAAGAGAAGAGAGACAAAGAGCAGCAACACAGCCCAA
>VOQJ01007374.1:1516-23624 GCA_015052665.1 Apistogramma diplotaenia
AAACCTTCCTGTTCCAGACACTGATTATTTTTTTTGGAACTGTTTGTTTTTGAAAATACTTAAAAAAAAAAAAAAAAAGCTAATAAAAGGTGTAAACTGTGCTCAGACAATAACCAGTGGTTTTTGAGATTACATTTCAGACAATAAATTCCTGTAATTCTGCACATGGACTGTTGGCCTAAATGGTCAATAAAACTCACACTGGACCTGTTCTATCTGGGCCAGTTTATAACAACCCCAAACACTCCTCTAAGACAACCACTGCTTTATTGAAGAGGCTGAGGGTGAAGGTGATGGACTGGCCAAGCATGTCTCTAGACCTAAACCCAATAGAACATCTTTGGGGCTCCTCAAGGGAACCTGTGAAGCTCTGGTAAACTCCATGCCCAGGAGAGTTAAGACAGTTCTGGAAAATAATGGTGGCCACACAAAATATTGACACGTTTGCTGCCGCTGGTTTAGACATTAATGTCTGTATATTGAGTTATTTTGAGGGAAGAATAAATTTACACTGTTATATAAGCTGGGGTGGCATCTCAAGGGACCACAATGCCAGTGTTTCAGTGTTGTCCCATGAAAAGATAAACTTAAATATCTGCAGAAATGTGAGGGTTGTAGTCAGTTTTGTGATGCACTGTATATCTGGGTGAGGATGGACTCTTTACTTATTCAGATCATTGCAGGCTTCTTGTCGCCCACAATTTTCATGGTACTTTACTTCAACTTTAAACTTAAACTGCCACTTGAATAGTTTTCAGTTTTAAAGCATCATTGTAGCTGTTATCTAAATGTCCTCCTAAAATGGCATATTTTCAGTGCTGCAAACACCATAAAACCACATCCATATTTGTTGCACTGTGTAACACATCAACGTTGGTTTTTCTATGTGGAATCACAACAAGGATACTTCAACATGCAGACTGGAGGTGCTGGGGATCGATTTAGCAGACGACCTGCTCTACCTCCTGAGCCCTACAGTAGTGCTCAACTGATTCCTTTTGACTGTGAATCATGCAGAGCCACTTTAGTACAGTCTAATAGTAAAAACGAACAAGTATTTGCAGTATTGCCTGAGTTCCTTAAATGATCCTGTTCACTTCCGCAGGTCCCACGGATCTGAGTATGAAATCTGTCGGCCCAAACTCCTCCTCCTCCAGCTCCAACAGTCACGGTCAAGGAGGTGGCGGCGGCGGTGCTTCGGCTCAGCTCAGCCCTCCGGAGGTTACGGCGGTGAGGCAGCTCATCGCAGGGTACCGGGAGTCCGCGGCCTTCCTGCTTCGCTCAGCAGATGAGCTGGAAAACCTGATCCTGCAGCAGAACTGAGTCCGAGCCACAGCGTGCCAACTCCCCCCCCCCACCTCAGCCTGTCCGTGTCTGGGCAGACTCTCACATACAAAGACACAGTCGTACACGAGTGATACTGCAGCGCACAGTGGGTCCTGTAGGTATGATATTTATTCCCACATGTTTATGTATTTGGGCGGGCCAGAACATATCACAGGCTGAAAGATGTTTATTTATGCATTTGGTTCACTTTGACCTTATAGTGCCCTGTTATCTGTAGCCATTCATCCCATTCAATTCATCTTACCACCTCAACCTCCATTTGTCTCAGGAAGCGATGATCTATGTGAAAAAAAAAAAAAGGTGCACAGACTGAGGTGTCGAATTAGCTTAACCACCGTAACGCCAAGTCAGCTCATTTGTGCAGATGTTTGGACAAATGAATAGTTGCCTAGCAGTGAATTAGCATCATTATTTCTTTCTATTTGTGTGTAAAATATGCTGTACAGTGGCATGATTTGATTGGGTCATCTGAATCGAGTCGTTTCTAAATGATAGCCAGATAACTAAAAGTCCACAGATGAATTGCTGCTAAAAGATGTGGCGGCCTGCCACTTGACCTGTTAACCTCAACAGCTACTGTTGGATATGCTGACTTTCATATATACACTCCAAAAAAACAATAATGATAATTTTAAAAAAAACATGGAGCACGAAAAATAACAACAATGACAGTGTTTGACAGTTTTCACCTGTGAAGTTTGACCAAAACAAGCAAGACCCATCGATGTGCGGTCAAAATGATACCTCTGATCTGCTCTGTCGGGGTGATTTCCAGACTACAAAGACTCATTTCCCGGCGCACCTTTGTTTTCACTTATCCTACTGAATATTTATATCATGGGCAGTTTCTTATTACTCAAAGGGAAGGAGGCTTTTCAGAAGCCTGGGTATGCAAATTGAGGTCACAGACTCCTGTCAGGGAGAAAAGGGAGATTAATTTATTGTTTAGACTCGTGGTTTTATAAACAGAAAAGTGGAAAAAGGTGCAATATTGAAGATAATCAGTAATGGTTACTGAAATGACTTGATGGAGCATTTTAAGAGGGTTAATTACCCTCCCCTGTTGCTGTAACTGTCAAGTTGTAAAAAGTAATGATATCCCATGCAGCATTGTAGCCAATTTCAATGTTGTTGTTTGTTGTGATTACTGATCTTTATCGCTAACCTCATAACTGAGGCACTTTCGTGTGCTGGGATCAGTCAGTGACAAAAAGGAAAAAGGGACCTGGCAGAAAAACGAAACTTTATGTTGCACGTCTTTTTCAGGGGAGGGGGGTTTGTCTTGTGGAGTAAGTGTTCAGTGACTATTCTTAAGGTTAAAATGGGCACATAGACCTCACACGCATCCATTAGTGACTGTGGTGGAGGCAGTGCGAGCGGAAGGGATGCCTGCGCGTCCGTCTGAGTCGTCCCCTCTGACCCTGCATCACAGTCTCCACTTTCTTCATTAAAAACACATCTGAAAACACACAGTTTGAAAAGAAGCAAGAGACAATCTTTGAAAAAGATGTAATCACATCACAGTTTACTCTCCAAGCTCTCTGCTATGGTTGTGTGCGCGTATGTATGTGTGTGTGTGTGTGTGCGTGTGGACTGAGGACACAAACGAGTACTCAAAGCCGATCAAGAGCACAGCCTCACAACTTTTAATGGTGAGTCACTCAGCACAAAGACAGTTATATGTATGTGTGTGTGTGTGTGCATGTGTGTGTGTTTCTTTTAATCCTGTCTGTTGATGTGTTGACAGTGTGTCGATTTTCTGTTTGTGTATAAGTGGAGTGACCCAGTTTGTAAAAACAGCATCAATCTGTGAAGATTTCATTCAGTAGGCTGAAACATTCCAGAAAAAGACTCTTCGAGCAGCCGAATGCGGCTCGCACCTTACTGATTTGTCAAAGTTTAGAGAGCTATATTTCTGTATGCATCACAAATCCCATCAAATGTATCATTAATCAGTCTGTTCAGGGTCATTCATCACTTTTTCACCACCTTCAGGCCCGGCTAGAGCTGGACCTGCGTTTTATCACCATGTCATGATTGGGCTGCATTTACATTTGCATCAGCGTTTAAATTCTATTATCTATTGCAAGTTTGGAAGCACTTTATAGCTCAGGATTAAGGTAACACAGTGATTTGAGTGTGTTTTTACCTCATTTGAATAATCATCTTAAGTTCTGAGAAATGATTATAACAAAGGACAATTTGACATCAATTAGAGGTAGTTTCCATCAAGAGAATCAAACACAGCACACAGCTCCTTTTATTGGAGTTCAAACTCATCAGTGTGTTTGGTCCATCTGAGTGGTGTTTCATAACGGAGGAGAAAAGCAGGGCTCGATGTGAAAGCCTGAATTACCCTAACTAACCGAACCTGGTTGTATGTAATGCCTAAATTCAGCATCCATCCATCGTTCTCTGATGGGGTGCGCTGGAGCCTGTCTGAAGTGTCATAGCCACCTGCAGCAGGTTAAACTAATATGCGTGTCTGTGGGATGAAGCCCATTGACATGTAAACTTCACGCATGAAGGCCCCAACCAGCTGCTGGATTTGATCCCAGGACCTTCTCGCCGTGATGTAACCGTGCTAACCACTGTCCTGCCCCTAGCCAAGTCTTAGTGAAGTCCTGCTTCAATTTGATTAATAGCAAAGAAATACTTGGCAAAGACAATGTAAGTGTAGCTGCAGTGTTTGTGGCCAAATAGCAACACCCATGAATCATCTAATAGAGATTTTAAAGGAATACTGCAGTAAATTAAAACAAAATATCATGTAAACCTGTTTTATACTAGTTAGATGGCCATGATTGACTGGCACGGGCAGAATACATTTTGACCAACTGGCAAATATGGAGCCAATGTGGAAATGCCAAAAACTGCAGTTCTGCCAGTGGCCACTTGAGGCTGATCCAAAGGTGAGTCAGTCCCTGTAGACTCCCATGTTAAAATACCCAACTTTTCAGCTTTAAAAAGCACATTTTCACCTGGTATAAAAATAGTTGTGGTGTCTTCACCTGTAATGGAGGGGCAACTTAAAGAGTGGGTGAATTTTTTAAAATTACTTCTCCATTCAGATACTGGGATGGCTCAAAGTCAAAATGTAGCCAATCAGTGTCTGCTAGGCCTATGTCTGCGCTGTTGGTGCCTTTTGGAGAATTTTTAATGGGAATATCTGATACATGCTACTGCTACTTGCTGTGTGTGGTACAGAACGTCCAAAAAGTTTGTGATTGCTGAGTGAAATTTGAGTGTTTAATTAACTAGTGTATACATGTGCTTTGTGTTTGTACAGTTCAATGCTAACAGCAGCTTGTGTCCCAGGGTTGCTAATGTTTACTATTATCTTAGCACTGACCCTTCTCATCCAATTAAAATCACTTGCTGAAATAGTTTCCGGTTTAACTCGCCATCTTCCTTTATGAAACACTCTTCTGGACTCAAACAGATGTAATCATAGCTGTGCATGGGACCCAGGTCCTCACACACGTCTTCCTCGTCTCCTCCAACCTGCTCGTTTGTTACTGTAGCCATAGCAGATCCTCCACATGTGACACCTTGTTGAACCTCGTCTCATCTTCACAACCAGACATTTGCTAACAGATCGGTATTCTGTCTTAAGTCAACGCTGAGCAACATTTTAGCTGTGCTAGAGTTACTGTGATCAGTGACAACCATTAGTTGTCATGGTGTTGTTTTTGTTTTTTTGTTTTGTTTTTTAATAATGCCCAATGGATTTTCTCTTTGTATTGACTGGACAATGTAATCTATTGGTGTTGATTAAAATGCCCTGGTAGCTTGTGGATTGCTAAAGTGGTCTGATAAATGTACTGTATAGCTGTACAAAGAGTGATAAAAGATGTTTTAAACCTTTCTTTTTTCTGTGGGTACAGCGCTGTTTAAAAAAAAATCTAAGTGGTTTAGCCCTTGCCTGTTTTAACTTATCATTTGGTGGTGGTCTGTATTACTTCTATTGTTATTTATATTATTTCAATTGTTGCCTCTCCTGCACGGATAAGTGACTGTAGCTCTGTGCAGGGGGTTGTACTGTAAACCTGTGTGAAGCTTTGTATTTTTCCCCTCTGGTTTTGGACTCAGTGAAAGTGTGATGTTTACATGTACAGTTTTTCAGAATACTTTGCTTATGTTTGTTTTTCGCGTTTTATTCTGACATATTTTATTCCCTCTCACGCTGATCCCCCCCCTTAATCTCTGTACATTAGCTCAGATATTTTCCTTTTTGTTGTTTCATTGCATCAAGTGCAGATGTGACCTCTTTGACTACCTGGTCACATGGTCAGAGTGTGCCGTGACAACTGGCTGTGGTCGGCTCGGTGTTGTGGTGGCTTCCAGCATTATAAAAGTTAATATTAAGTACACGGGAGCTTCACAACTTCTCAAAGTGGACCGGTAAAGTTTAATTAATGATTTAATTACTTTAATCAGCTGTTTTGAATTATTATTGTGGCCTAAATGGAGAACAATGGAGCGTAGGTACATTTATTTTACTACATGAAGTGTTCATAATCTTTTAATATATCCCGGCTGCATTGTCAGGGAAAACTCTTTGTCCTTAACCCGACTGGTGTCCTGAAAGGTACACTTTGACCTGTTGTAATATCTCCTCGGTAACATGAAAGCCATTCCCCTCTCCTGGCCTTTTAAGGGGAACCCATAAACCTCAGGTAATACTGAATCTCCAAGTTTAGTTTTTATCCACTGATTTCCTCTGAAATGAGATTTAAGTCTCTAACGAAAACCATTAACATTTATATGAGATGTCTATTGTTTTGTACATTTATCATTGTGATTTAAAAGTGGAGCTTTTTCCAGTACCTGTGACTTAATTTTTTGGAGTGTTTATAGGTATGGATATTTATTATTATATGTGAAACTACAAAAAGACAAAAGAAAAAGGTTGAACCTGTTTCATTTGTATGTTTCATGCAAAACTGTCCAGGTGAGATTCTCTCTGCCTCTTACATATCACTAATGAGGGACCTGTGTTTGTTTGGAAATAGCGCTTTTTCGGTGTTGCATCAACGCTATGAAGAAAAAAAAAACACCAGTGGTTTACCAACAGAGAGTTGCAAGGCTCTCCTCTTCTCCTGAGATGTCAGTAATTGAATAAAACAGTGCGATGAGCTATCAAACTGAGGCCGGGCTTATGGTGTTTTGATTTCTGCAAACACAAGAGTCTCAAATCAAAAATAAAAACACACAACTGCTCCAACACTTACTCAGTTTATTATGAATTTAGCATGTTGCACACAAGAGGGCAGCAGAACCACAGAAAGCACACAGAAGCGATTCTGCAGCTAGAGAACTGAAAGAGAGCTTATTTCTCCCATATTGACTCTTCTTCATTGGCTCCCCGTTAAATGCAGAATTGAATTTAAAATTCTTCTTCTCACATACAAAGTCTTGACTAATCTTAAAGACCTTCTTGCATCATATCACCTGAATAGAGCACTTCACTCTCAGACTGCTGACTTGCTTGTAGTTCCTGGGATACTTAAGGAGTACAAAGCCTTCTGCTTTCAAGTTGCTCTTCCGGTTGGATTTGGGAGACAGGCGCCCTCTCTATTTTGAAGATTAGGCTTGAAATTTTCCTTTTTTGATAACGCTTATGATCCTGAATCTTCCCTTAGTTATGCTGCATTAGGCCGAGGCTGCTGGGGGCTTCCCATGATGCATTGAGTGTTTCTTCTTCACTCGCCTCTTCTCACTCTGTGTTTATACCCCACTCTGCATTTATTCATTAGTTTTATTAATCTCTGGCTCTCCAGGAGTTTTTCCTTCCCATTCTACAAAATAATATTACAATATAAAACACCTTGAGGTGACTGTAAGATCTGACATAATATAAATAAATTGAATTAACGTGCTCACAGACAGCAGTTCAATATATTAATGTTCATTTATGGTGTCTTTATCCCAAAAGTCCTAAACTTGTGTTACAGGGGCTAAAACAGTATATAACAGTTTAATAAAATATTAAGTAGGTAAAGTTTATTTATGGGACTTTCAAAACAAAGAACAGTCACAAAGTGCTTTGCAGAGGTAAAATTGCAAACACTACCCAAATGCTTTTCTGAAGAATGCCACAGAGTCGAGGGTGCAAAGAGAGAGTGCTAAGATGCTCCGTAGTTCTGGAAGGCAGAATCGTCTCTGGTTTTCAGACGAGTACGCCGGATCACAGGAGTCTAACTGACGACCTGAGAACCCGGCTTGGAGATAAGAGATGGAGCACTTCCAGAATGTAGGTGGGGGTTTCACCTCTTAAAGCCATGAAGAGTTGTGTCAAGATTTTAAATTGAACTCTAAACCTGTCAGGAAGCCACTGCAAACGCTTTAAAAATGGGATGATATGTGAAGTTTATGAGAGTTCAAAGCCTTACAGCAGCATTTTGGTGATGATTAATAGATGCTTTAATCAACAAAAGAGTGCACTACAATAATACAAGCAAGAAGGCATCTCCAATTCACTTTTTGAGATAATGGTCTCAATAGGTTTAAAAAACAGAAGAAAAGGAAGAAACAGAATTAAATAGAAAAAACAACCAGAATGTCAAAGCAGCTTGTCCTGCTGACAGTCCATCACAGTTCACAGTTTGTTGCCTGTAAAATGAAAAATGTGACCATAATTTGGGTGAAGACACATTTGATGTGTCCAAGTTTCACTAAAATCTGATCAGGAGTGCCAATGAACAGATGCCTTTTGGTTGGAAGAGCTAATAAAATGAAAGAGCCCAAAAAGTAAAAATCTAAATGACATGAAATAAAACAAAAAGGTCATGTTTGAGGAGAGGAAGGACCTCTATGCAGGATGCCAACAAACTTTATTAAGAGCAAAAATGTTGCCAAAAGGCGCTTCTAAAAACTGTCAGAGGAGCAAAGAAAAATCATGAAAGCAAACTATACTAAACTAGGTGACAGGTGCACCTGATCAACACAGGTAAGGACAAGAAGGCAGGCAGGGAAACTGAAAATCAAGCCACTAGAGAAACATGACTATCAAAATAAAACAGGAAACCATCAACCATCCGACACTGAAACATGAAAACAAATAGTAAAAACAGGAATGAACTCATTCAGTGGAGAACAGAGAGACGACTGAGTGAGGAACAGATAGTGAAACACTGAGGCAACAAAATACAGAAATAACAAACAAAAAGTACGAGCTGAAACAGTGAGCAAACAGACAAACAAACAGACAAAAAGGAAAAAACAAAGTTTGGGTAGAGCATGAATGTTGCAATAATGTTACATGACAGGTTATTGACATTCTGTCTCAGCCGTACAATTTAATGACTGCGTACTAACGATTAATGTGAAAAAGTACACTGACTCACAACAAGTAAATACTCACACAAAACAAATTACAAGTGATGTCGTTATTCTCTCATTTACATCTTTCTACATTTCAGACACTGTTGGAATAATTGTTCATATTTACAAACTTTAACTGGGTTAAAGTGATTTAACAGTAGAAAGCTGATATTTTGGATAAGCTGGGAATTACACTCATCAGCCACTTCGTTAGTTACATCTCACTGGGTTGGACCCCTTTTCCCTTCAACACTGCTCTAATTCTTCATGCCACAGATTCAACAAGGTGCAGGAAACATTCCTCAGAGATTTTGGACCATAGTGACATGATAGCATCACAAGGTTCCTGCAGATTTGTCAGTGCATGTTCAAGAAACTAGTTTGAGATGATCTGAGCTTTGTGACATGGTGTGTTATCCTGCTGGAAGCAGCCATCAGAAGCTGGGTACACTGTGGTCATAAAGGCATGGACACTGTCAGCAACAATACTCATGTAGGCTACAGACTTCAAATGATGCGCAGCTGGTACTCAGGGGCCCAAAGGTTGCCAAGAAAAATCCCCCACACGATTACACCAGCAGCAGCAGCAGCCTGACTCAGGATGGATCCACGCGTTCGTGTTGTTTTACACCAATTTCTGACCCTGCCTGCCTAACTTAGAAGACCAGGCAATGTTTTCCCAATCTTACCGTTGGCTTCCCATCAGCTTGAAGCAGTCTGGCCATTCTCCCGTGACCTCTGGCATCAACAGTGTGTTTTCACTCAGAGAACTGCTGCTCACTGGATATTTTCTATTTTTCAAAGTATTCTCTCTAAACCTTAGATATGGTTGCTTGAGAAAATCCCAGTAGATCAGCAGTTTCTGAAACACTCAGACCCACTAATCTGGCACAGAAAACCATGCAAGGTCTCTCAAAACACCTTTCTTCTTTGAGTTGCTGGCACGTGATTGGCCGATTAGACGTTTTTGTTAATGAGCAGCAGAACTGGGATATTGAATGAAATGGCCAGTAATTGTGGTCCGTATAGCTATAGCAGTGAAAGCGGAGATCATTTGTACTATTTCAGTTGATCTCAAGGGAAACAATTAAAGAAGCATTTAAATCCTCTAGTAAAATAAAGCAGTAGGATCACAATGTAAATATAGTCTAAAACACCTCATCACCTGAGTCTTATATGCTTAAATGTGGCTAAAGAAAAGTTAAAGTACATATTTCATCACCAACTTTTTATATTAGACTTATTTTTCCAAGTATTTAATTTTGTTGTTGTTGTTTTTTTAAATAGAATAAAGTAGAAACTTCAGTCAGACATTATTAGATACTACTGCAAAGACTTTGAGGTCACAGGGTTTTAAAATGTGTTTTTCTGAGTATTGCTACAAATCAAAACAGATTTTTCTGTTTACCAAATTTGATCCCGAGAACACAAACAGAAAAACGCAGACAGCTGTGGCCTGTGGAGAAAATCGATCGTGATGGGATTTCAGCATGAAATGTCCCTCCGTGGCTCATGAACCCGTTTTCTCAGCACATGCTGCCAGTCAAACACAGGCATAAAAAAAAAAAACAGAGACTCTGCAAACAGTATAAATCCATGGACCCAAAAAGACAAACACAGCCGATTCCTGTTATCTTATCAAAGAAGTATAAAGCTGTACATTCAGTGGGAGTCGGAAGCTGGACTTTTTGGAAGCATCGATTTATGAACCAGATACCTTTGACCCAGATTCCCGATTTATCTTTTGGCTGACTGATCTGCATGAGTGCGCTGCATGGCCATGCCAGTGTTTTCCATGACACATGGAAAATTAACAATCAAATAAGACCAGGAGTTCCTAAACTTCTTCACCCTGCATCATGCATAAAGAATGTAGGGGTGTAATAAATCCTTACAGAGAGGGGCATGTTCAGTGAGGCCGTCCCAAATCAGAAAACTAATGGAAATAATAAATACTAAACTATTCTTTGGTGCAGATCCTCAGTGGACAAACAGAAGGTTTAAACAGCAGGTGTGTAAAGCTCAAAGCCACAGAGGTGTGCCTGAGATAACCTTGACTGCCAGCACCTGGGTTACCGCGACACAAGAGTCAGTAGCAGAATAAGCAGTTTGGCCTCGGCAGAGAAGCTCTTACAGGTTTTTCATGGGCACGTGCTCAACTCTGCTGTTCAACCCACAAATGCAAGTTGTGAAAGTTTTTACATAGTACCTTTAAAACCCAAATTTACAAAGTCTTTTAAAGGATTTAAAAAAAATGCAGCCATAGATATATCAAATCCTTTAAACAGGACTCTGAGCTAAGAGGACCGAGACCATTATCCAACTGTGACTGATCCAGAGAAAGTCAGTTTTTAAATGACAGTAGTTATTTTATTTTCTTCTATTAGCCTGCTGTCAGGCGTTTACAAGAAAATAAGAGCTAACATGATTAACATACATTTCTCACAAATCCTCCTCAATCACAGAGGAGGGAACTCTGGGTACAGGAGACAAGGAAAGACAATAAGCAAATTAAAAATAAGCAGCACAAAGGCACAAACACAAAGACTGAGAAACACAGGAGACAAATATGAAGACAGAAAGAATATTAAAATCGAAATGGGAGCCAAAACTCATTAAAATAATGCACAAGACTGTGACAGTAAAAGAGGTTGTGAACTGCTCGGTCAACCTTGTATTTTGCTCCTTGGTCACGCTCATATAACAGCACCTTTTTTTTGGTCTGTTTAGTTCTCCTTTAATATCTGGATTTGTCCTTCACTCTGGTCTGCAACCTTTGTACGCATTAGAAAGACCTGCATGCGTGGAGAGTCCCGTGTCCGGGCAGTGTCACCGGCTCGCTTGCACTCAGCTGGGATTAAGGGACATTTTTAGACCTGATACACTGTCAGGAATAGGGCAGCTATGGAGGGTATTTAGAACGTGCCATTTTTAAATCGCTTCAGTAGGAGGGTGAAGCTGTTCTGACCACATGAATCATGTCTTTGCTCCTTTTGATGCCAAAGTGTTTGTCATAGTATATAGCTGTAAATGATCGGCATACACCACTGGAACTGTTTGGCTTTCTGGTTTGCACAGATACATTATCTGGTGAACGGGATGGACCTGAACACAGACTTTGCTCAGTTTATTCTTAGTCGTCGGTGTGTACTTTTTAAAAGGTTCCCCGAGTTTATTTTCAGGAAAAAGTCGATTCAGAAAACCAGGGCATTTATTGACCCTTCTGTTCTGTTTAATCTGAAACACACTAATTTGAACATTTCATGGTGAAAAATCTTTAATAGGAGAACCTCACAAGATTGGGTTTATATAAGTCAGTTAAAGTATAGTAATCAGTGGGGTCCAACAAGGTGGGATACTGGCACCTGCTCTTTTCATCGTGTACATGGATCCTTCTAAAAGGTTAAACACAGGGAATAAAGGATGTATCATTTATCATCTGTTTTATTTTGTTGTGGCTTTCCCTAATCCCACTCTGTTTGTGGAAACACAGGAATAAATGTCTATTTATAATCTGATCACTGACATTTACATTTTTGTGTGTTTTCTACAATATTTTCCGTATTGAGATGGACCTCAGTGTCTTTATTTCTTTATTTACACAGCCCCAGTTCACAACATCTCAGTGCATTTTATATTGTAAGGTAACAACTGCAAAGAGAACCCCCCCCCACAATCAGAAGATCCCTTATGAGCGAGCACCTAATGAAAAACCGGTCACCCTTCAGCACGTCAGGATGTATTCAGCTCATTAAACGTTGTCTCTCAGTGAGAATATATCTCAGAATTTCAAGTAAATTGTGATTATGTGTTTAATCTGGTTATAAGTTCATATGATTCTCCTTGAGTGTGGCATTTAGCTGTTTCAAAAGAAAAAAGAGAAAGGTATTCATCTGCAAACTGAGAACACATGTTGCATTTTAAGTCGAAAAGGATCTCAGGGGAGCGCTAAAAGCTCTCTCCTTGCAGCATTCATAACGCGAACAGCTTGAATATTTCACAATAATGTGCCTGTCTCTGAAAACAACGGCAGCACGAGCTTTAATAACAGCAGGTGGAGTGCTTCACGTTCACGCTGAGAGGGTTTTATGGTGGCAAACGGCAGCAGGTGCGTGGCTGCTGTAATAGGTGTGTAAACAGCGATTTGTTTTCAGTGAATTTATGCATCTGTGGAACAAAACACAAGTAAAAGCTGTGCATTTTAAAGTCCTCGTTAATCACCCCGACCGTCCTGAGCTCTGCTCTTCCGTGTCTTCCAGAAGCTTGGTGACCCACATTCAAGCTAAGTTGAAGAGTTACATAAGTTGTATTACCTCTTGGATTAATCGTTTCTAATCATATCAGAGTTAAACAGATTAGGGTTGTTTGGTAAGCAGCCCACCTCTGTGCCGGGCACATCCCATGAGCGGCGGAAAATCTGAGGTTTTGTCATGTTGTTTCCTAAATAACAGCTGTGTTTCTTTTGTGAAGGTCAAGAACAGAAAGAAAACGTGACGCGTAACTGCTGACTGCAAGCATTTTATTAATATTAGCAGTAGTATTATCAATAGCACTGCCAAGTCATAAGAAGGAATACATGAAAAAACATTTTTACATACTTTGTTTTTTTTAAAACTTTTGGTCATAACAAAAAAAAAAAAAATTTGAATAATTTATACAGGCAAACAGGAAAAGCAAAGTCTACTGACTGAAAGTAAGAAAAACACCCTCATCATCATCACCACCATCATCTCCAGCTCCACTGCTGGACTATGTGATGGGTGGTCAAGCTGAGGGTGACGACGGTGTGAATGGGGTCTAGGAGGAAACTGGAGGAGGGCTCATTGGTTCAGACTTCCCATTTTCACTGCTCTCGCTGACTTGTCTGTTCAGCACCATTTGCTTGGCGATGCAGGTCACCTGACCGTTGGCCACTGTGTAGGTTCTGTTCCTGCAACACAGAGGAAGCCACAGGTTAAACCCCCACAACTACTAAAAGAATCTGTGGTAAATGCTCCCCACAATAACTTTGCATATTAGGACGCTCACTTTTGACTGTCAGTTCCATTCTGCATGCCGGGCTGGTTCTGTTTTCCGAAGAAAAACGAAGTCCACCAGTGGTCAGAGTCTTGGCGTGGAAGTCCTGCAAGGAACAGAATACATCTTTACAAGATGTTACTTATAAACATTTTGCACATAAAATCAAGTCATTTTAAATACCTGGATGGTGTGGAATGGCCTCTCCTGTGTACTCGGCACTGCCGCAAGAGCTGTTACTCGAGGTGGACCCGATGCGCCCTGCAGGAAGCACAGTTATGCTTTTTATTCAAGTCAAGTAACTTTCACAAAAATGAAATAACAAACCACACGTGACTCACTTCTGTAGTAATCATGGGTGGCGATGAGGGAGCCACTTGATGGAATTGCTGCCATTTTTTCCGACCTTAGATGGAAAACCGCTCAAAGATGCAAAATGGTAACTTGAAGGCAAACAGAAAAAAAGGTTTTCCTTATCATTTTATTCTTTATAGTTTCATTCCCTTCATGTCGTAGCACAAAGACACTGCCTGGGCAAAGATACCGAACTGAACTGGGCTTCTGTTTGCAGACATAAGCACATCTGCACTGACAGCATTCACTGAGTAACATGTCACTCAGGAGCCATTTGAACAGACGCTGTGTGCATTCACTTCCCTCTGTGCTTCGTCCAAGGGCCTCGAGTGCAGAGTGCTAAAACAGAAACAGCTGCTTCTGAGAGTCTGGTTTCCCATGACTCAAATAACCAGAACATGCGAGAACATGTCAGCGCGTCCTGCATTAGCTGGCTGCGTGACCAGTGGAGAGATTGCTCATGCCAAAGAGGTCACTACGAGAGATTGTTTAGCCAGGCCACGGCAGCAGCCTCTAACCAGACTTCTTATAGCTTTATAGTTAAATTTTGCATTTATGTTGTTTTAACATTAACTTTCTGGTGTCAGTTTAGCTTAGGTTCAGTTCAGCTTGGCAGGTTTCAGTTTTTTGTGTATTCAAAGCTTTCGCTTTGTAAAATAATTATTATAATATGAAAAATATGTCTGTAGTCATCCAGAAGCATATAACACTTTCCCATTGATTCACAGTCAAATAGTCCCCCCCGCCCCCCAGTCTCTATAAACATCTGGAGCAAAGCCTCCTCAGACTATTAGTGTTTGCAATTTAACCAAATTTACAACAAATAAAGATATTTCTTTATATTTAACTTTATCTTGTAAGTGCATTATTGTTTTTGGGGATTTTTCCACCATCAAATCTACTTATTATTAATTGTCGTTAACTATAATTGCATTCTCTTTTAAACCCATAAACAGAAATAAACCCTTTAAAAGACTCTTTGATGTTTACTTGAAAATATGTGCGCAAATGTAACAAATATAAAATGATTCCCAATGAAAAGCACGTATTAAGAGCTTGGGAAACCAGCTGAAGGCTGTAGAGCTTAACACCAGGTGAGCAGCAGATGGCTTTGGGGATTTCATGGAACAGGTACAAGTCTGCACTGCGTAACCCAGATAAACACCTCAGCTGATGCACAAATACACGAGCGCAATTTCGCCTGTTAATTAATATTTACTGTAGATTAAAATTTATGTGGACTGGGAAAGTGTTACATAAATTAATTTTTGTATTTTTTAAACAACTTGTATGTCGTTTGGAGGAAGAGCAAATCCAGATCAGGCCTTAAATCTAACATTTCACTTTCTCTAATGCACTTTGTGAGAAACCCAGAGTGTGTGAAGTGACAAGGTTCCTGCTACTTGAAAGGCTTCTTGAAAGGACTTTGAAAACACCACATTTGACCCCCATATAATGAACTTATCTAATTTTTCAAACGAAAAAGATCCCATTACTTTTATATATTCAGATTAGACTGAAACATACAAATACTCAGCTGTCGGCATTATAACGCGTTTATAGCGGTGTTGCTTTGACTCACCTGTAAGAGCAGGGTGGCGTTGTCACCAGGTGCGGCTGTAAGGTGCGGATGGCTGTAACTACAAGAGGTACAAGTTGTTTCAATGGCCCATTTGTGGAGGTACTGTCCGCGATGACCCTTTCGGTCACTACTCTGCTGTGTTTCTGGCTCACGCGCTCGCCGACGCCTTTTTATACGAGCGGATTTGGCGCGTGCGGTTGTGGCACCACAGGGCGGGGCCTGTGTCAGCTCGCGGACACTGAACGTGCGGATCGTTCTAACGGCTGACAGCAGACTGAGAGGAGGAGCCTCGGAGAGGCTTACAATAACCCGCTGCTGGCACTGAGCTGTGGGATAATCCACATTGGCCAGATAGTTAAGGGGTGAAGTGGGAACATAGCGACAGGGCCAAGACATCTTCTTCTTCATCATCTTCTAGTGATAGCTGACATCTGAGATGGCAGAAAGGGAACAGAGTGGTTTTTTAAAGTTTTTTCGACCATACTTAGTCATTTTGAAAGCAGTTTGTTCATAAAGTCGTTTATAATATGTTTTACCTGACGCAGTTAAATTATTATTATGATTATGCTTGATATTTATTGACTTGTAAGTTTGTTTGTTTTTATATACTGTGATATTGCACACTTATGTATTGTAATATCCCCTTTTCCCTCTAAAGGCTTGCCCTTTCCAAATAAGAATATTTTCTTAATCTGTTTGCCTGGCTAAATAAAGGTTTAAAATAAATTAAAATAAATAAATAAAGACTCTTTAACAAACTGAATGTAAAAATGTGGACGGTCAAATTTTGTTAATAACAACACGTTTACAACAACTACGAGTACAAATCACAAATTTTCGGAAGTCTGGTAACCGGACTCATCATCTTCTCCAAGAGCCAACAAGTATTGCTTTTATGCATAAAACATCCTGTAGCGTCACTGATAATTCTCCTTAAAGAAAACTGCAGTCCACAGCACTCCCAGCAGTCCCTGGTGGTCTAGTGGTTAGGATTCGGCGCTCTCACCGCCGCGGCCCGGGTTCGATTCCCGGTCAGGGAACGTCCGTTTTTCTGATTCATTAAACTTCATTGTTTGCTTATGTATCGGGGTTGTCAGTTTTCTGGTCTTTTATTTTCAGTAGTGACCTGCGATTTCTCTGACTATTATGACTATTAGGACACAGAAATCTCTGACTAGTACAAAGAACAGGGTCCTCCTAATTTTTCTTTTTTGGATTGCCTTTCATTTCAGTAGAACTGGATTAGGTAAAGTAGAATGAGTAGGGTAGGGAGCATAACATAAACCATGGGCATCAAGAGTGTGTTAATTGCATAAAATAAATACAATTTAACTTAATAACTAAGCTCACTTGAGGATGAATTAAAATGATTCTGACACCCCTTACATGTGGAGCCTCTGGCGCCACCTAAAGGATCATGTGGTGTTATGGCATTTTGTACTGTCTTATGATTGAAATACAGAGAACAAAGCTTTGAATGTCCATCTCAAAAGACTGTACACCATTCTATTGACTTTAATTGAAAAAGCTTCAATTACAAAAAATACTTAAAACAATACAGCTGATTTCTGCACGATTCACTGCACAGACATGTCCAAATAAATTACAGTTATGAATCTGAGTATTACATATTAAAAATAAACAAATTGAATACATACTATTAGACAATCTGTTTAAATTAACAGTCGAATAACAAATTCACAGAGACAGGGAGCAAAATCACTTTACAAGGTATGAAAATGACATTAGACCGGTTCATCTCATTGACTGTGGCGGTGGGCTCTTCTTTCAAACCCAGACGCATTTCCGTTATTTGCCGCGCTGCCAGTCATCTTATCCTGTGGATTCAGACAAGAAACAAATGATCAGTACTCAAGAAAAAAGCAACAATACGCAACCTGTTGGATTCACGTGCCTGCTGTTTACCTTCATGTTGCCGACCATATCTTCAAAGGACCTGAACGTAGAGGAATGTCTGAGGAGAGACATGACGACAAATTAATAGATGAACACCGTTAACGTGCATGTGTGAAAAATCTAAAGAGACAAAGAGACGTGGTGTCTTACCTCATGCTCGGCACACTTATGGTGTGGCTCAGGGTGCTGGGGAGGATAGAAAAAGGAGGAAGTTTGAGCATCGAAAGAGTATAAATAAGTATATCAGCATTACTAATAGCTCTGTTGTTAAGTGGTTGCTAGGCAACATGATGGCATTATAACCCATCATGCATAATTTAAGTTTTGTAGGTATAGATTAGATGTTTATGCCATGTAATTCAAACCATACTATGCTTTTATAAGTTAGTGTCTTTGTGCCCTACTTGTGTAATGTAATTGAAATAAAAATAGCTGATTTGGATAAAAAATGTTCATGGAGTCTGTAGCTAGGTGTTTCCTATGTGTAGAGGTTAACAGTTCATCTTACATCCAAAAAAAAGATCCCTGGTTTAAGACTAGGAGGAGATGCAAACTCAAGACTTTTCTCCAATCTCATTGTACATCTGTATAATGACAATAAAGGAATTCTATTCTATTTTACTCGTATCAGTTCTTGTTCTTTTCTTTCAAATAATCTCTCTTTAATTGAACTATAAATGAAGTCTTTTCAGAATTCATCATTTAGTCAAAAAAGGTGAAAAAACAGGTTTTCGTCTAAGAAAAACACTTCACATCTCAGACATGTACCTAAACAGATAGAAATGCAGTATAACAACTTAGAAGTTTCCTAATAATCACATTCAGCAGCCACACTGTGTGACCTGTGTGATGATTTTATGTTCATATTTCTTTTCAGTTCACACCCCGTCATGCAGCTCAGTTCAGTCTTACCAGCTCACAGATCTTACCGTGGTGGGCTTGGAAGAGGCAGAGCTCTGTTGAGTTTGCAGCATAAAGATAAGCAGACAGACACAGATAACGTCACATCAGCTTCTGTTTCCACAAGGATAATAACAACAGACTTATCAGCTACTGCCGCTGATGGCCAGGTGCTCCGGTGTGATTGGATTACAGCTGTTTACTGGCTGAATAAAAACACAAGAGGTACTCTAACCAGAAGTTTTAAGGTTTGATTTTGCTACATTTAATGGACAGCTACTAACTAACTATATGAGTCAGAAAAGCGAGAAAACACAAATTTATTTGAGAAATCTGTCAAAAACCTGTTTAAACGGAAAAAATGTATGGCTATTTATTAAGAAAATAACAAATTGAATACATGAACTGATCCCTGGTCCTTTATGTTGTGTTTGAACTTTTTGGATATTGAATTCCTGATTTAAGATGTTTTCTCTTTGGTTACTTTTTACCTTGATTTTTATATATAGGAAGCCTTTAGTTGATATGAGTTTGTATTAGAATTAATTTGATTCCCTCTTTGTTTCCTGTCCCATCCTCTTGTTTCACCTCCCATATGTGTATGTGTTTCCTGAATACGTGGCCTTCCTTCACACAGTCTGTCTCCTGTGCATCTACGTTTGGATGCTAATTCATTCTTAATGACAGCGTTGGTCTACTGCTGTGTGTGTAGTTTTTTTCCCCCTCTTAAGGTTAGTTTAATCTCATTTTCCAGTTCTAGTGTTACTTATTGCTTTCCTGATTGTCTTCATCTGTGTTTGCTTTCTTTCATATGTGCATCATTTCCCACCTATTTCCCACTCTCAAACAATCCTCAGTATATCTATGGTCCAGTTTTTCTGTTTTGCTCTGTGTGTGTGTTTGTGGTCCTGTTTGTGTTTCCTCTGGAGTTTATGCTTCCTGTGTTAGTTTTGAACCATCATTTTCAAATAAAGGCTTGCTTTTCTGTTTACTATGTTTGCATTTGGCTCCTCTCACCACCTAATCGTGACAGTTGTAGCTTTCTCTAATAGTGTTTTCCAATATGTAAAACTGCCAAATCAAATATGCAGAGCCATCCACTGTGGTGACACCTAGTGAATAAGAGAGCAGCCAAAAAGCCACAGCTTGCTCTTCAAATCATCCTTTCGACACGTTGTCCACTTGTCATGCCTCTCTGCTGGCCTCCCATCCGTCCATCTGCCTAGCTGAACTAGCCAAAGACAGCTTTTCCAACACCTCCATGGTAGCCTTTGCACTGTGAACTCTTAGTCCTCTTTCATTATACGCAAGTAGAGTCTAGTGTTTCATTTCTGAGTTAAAGCGGTGACCCTGAAAACTAAAAGAACAAACTCAACAAAATTTCTCTTTCTCGTGTTGGTTTTGACTAATTAATTTTTAAATTTTTGAACAAATCAAATGTTAAAAAAAGGTTTTCTTTTTAAGATTAAGTGGAGAGGCTGACTGTGGGTGTACCTCATCTGTGCCAGTCTCCTGGTGATGGCCACACCCACACTGGACACTGCAGCAGATGTCACGTGGCCTGCGTGATTGAGACCGTCCCGTGTCCTCACATATCTACAAAGAGAAATTAGCAGTAGAAGTCAGGATCTGACAGAATAATGGCCACACACTATTGTCATATATTACATAACAAGCAGGTGTATACAGGAAGCACAAAGGTATTAATTCAGACGTAGTTAACAATAAGCTCATATACATCAGTGACGACAATTCATGTGGCTGCAGCAGATCCCTCACTCTGTTTCTAATGAACACCTACGGGCTGGTCCTGCTGTTTCCTGTTAATACTGCTGCTCCTCGTGCTAAGCCAGGCTGTGAGGCTATTAACGGGGCACCAATCCTATTTGACTCAGAAAATCCCATCCCTTGTTTCTTTGAAGGGATCCGTCTTTAGCATGTGAGTGCAGGACAAACCTTCGAAGATCCCCTGCATCATAACGTAGCACAAATGAGTATTTTTCTGTGGATAAGATGACGAACACTCACACATTGGAGTGGCTGATGTCATCCAGAGTTGCAGAGGCTGTGAGATATCTAAAAGGAAGGAACAGGTTGAGAGATTATTACAGTGATTTAAAGAGAGCTTGTGACAGTCATCAGAGTGCTTTTTGTGGTTATGTAACCAAACTGCACTAATACTGTGCACGGCAAATGGTCTACCAGGACAGTGGTTTAGGTGTCTTAAACCAGTTAAACTATCCATGGTTTTCCAACAATTAGCACACATTACTGTTGTATTTGAGCCCCATGTTTGTGAGGATAGAAATGCACGCACGGGGATGAAGTCTGGACCTCTTGCCAACCTCTGGATAAGCTCTGTTTGATGTTATTGAGTGAACTCATTCCTAGCTGCCTTCTGATATCTGCTGCATATTTTTCTTTGGCCAGAAGTACCTGCCTCAAGGTCTGAATTTCATCTTCTGTCTGAAAGAAAGGAAAGCAAAGCCCAAAACAATCAATAGAGCTGGCTCTAAAGACTGATGTTATCAGTTTTAAGAGCCAGGGTTTCTAGCCCATATTGTCCTGAATAGTTCCAAAGAAGCTGCATTACCTTTGTGAGTTCATAACGTAGAGCATCTAAGTCTTCCTCTGTCAGATCTGTGGGTGAAGATCCGTTTCCTAGTATGCTAGGAGAGAAGTGCACAGAAGCCCCTCCAAAACCTAAGAAACAGGAAAGTGAAAGAGACTGGATGGATCCCAAACACGACATGCCTTTAAAATACATAAAATTCAACAGCAAAATATACACTAGAGGACATAATGCATGTGTAAAGTGTTCACATTTATTAAAACACAACCAACACAAAGGAGAACCTCAGATTACAGCGCGAATAAATACATATTTTAATGAATATAAAGCATAGGCAAATCCCCTATTAGATAAGAGTAAGCATGTAAAATAGAAACACCTATTACATAACAGTTTCATTAACATTTGTTTGTATGGATAAATATGTAGCATAGACCAGTCCCACATTTAGAGCCTCAGCAAACTTAGGCTTTCAAATGCATAAAACAACAAAATACACAAAACACCACAAACCTGATTATGTTTACGCAGCTAATGTTATGAACAAACATAATACAAACATTAATTTAGTGACAACTTTATGGACTAAAAAAACCTTGAATAGATAGATATGTAACTGCTGCATACTTTTAACATACTTCTTATAGAAATAAACAGACAGCGGAGCTGTCCTCGGTGCTGAACGCCTTCTCAGCTGTTAGCTAACAGCTAACCTCACCTGTTGCACACCTGTTGCGGCTAACGTTAGTAGCTAACATTAACCGTAGAATCGCACTAAATATACTTATAAAGTAAACGTATTTCGATGCAAATCTCCCGCATGGTACCGAACAGACAGAGCGAGTCTTACCTTGTCTGCTCATTGCTGCCAGTTTCACGTCTCAAGTGTTTGGCTAGCTGCTGCCAACTGTCCCCACTGAGCTCAGCATGAGGCAGGCAGGCAGGATCAGTGAGGCTGTTAATGGGCTTACTCACACACACACGACAGACACAGTGATGACCACGAGCAGGAATATATATATATATATATATATATATATATATATATATATATATATATTATTAGCAAATCTGTTCCCCAATTTGTACATACA
>VOQJ01007379.1:5949-19832 GCA_015052665.1 Apistogramma diplotaenia
TTTTGGTAAACTGTTGCTTTCATTATTGCTTAACATGAACTACACCATACAGAAAATATTAAAAGATTATATAGAAAACATGAACATTTTCCTAATGTCATTTGGGGTAAAAACTGGGAGCCTTGATGTTCACCATTAACTTGAAAATGTGAAGAATTCCTTTGCAAAGGACTTCTAATTACCAGTTGAAAAGTAATGAAGAGAAAGAAATGTATTTTTATGCTAAGCAGTTATTGTTTTCATTATCTACTGAATGGAGACTCATTAAGCAACAATTACATTATATGTACTAATTTACATAGCTATGGCCCATCCATAAGTGGGAAAATCCTCTCCCCCCCAGTCATCGCTGCTCTTTAGAAACTCCCTCTGAGACCAACAGAGCCCCAGATAACAGGGAGAAGCAACTGGAATGATAATGAGGAATGAGCTGGGAAAAAAGAGGATGCCGCCTGCCTGGAGGGAAGAAATCTCACCGACACCTATGTAAATCCATTTACACACCGCAGGGTTAATTGCTTTGAGCTATAGACATGAACATCACCTGCAGAATATAGCAAAAAGATGAATCGCTGCCACTTGATCTTTCCTTAATACCTCCCTCTCCACACAAATTCCTTCTGGAGTACATACATAAAACATGTATGTGTCTGGGAATATCCACCATCCAATGGAGCGCTTTCACCTGAGGCCACTCTTGAAGATTACTGGCACTGGCTTCACTGCATGAAATGAGCATTTGTGTTAATTGCATTCATTTTTAATGATGGTTGATGGTGAACAGGAAAAAAAAAGAAACTTAGGACAAAATCTTAGATCTTTCATTTTAGTAGGGCTGCAGATTTTATCTTGGGAATAAAGTCTAAAGTTGTTACATTAGCGCTTCCTCTTTCCCATAGATACACACACACACTAGTGTTTTTACAGTCCAGTTAAACCTGCTCAATCTCAGCACACTGGCTCATGGTTCTGCTTCCTGTTTTACCTACTTAGAGCCAAATTAAACACCCCCCCCCCCCGCCCCAATCGCCATTTGGCTGAAAAAGTACAAAACAAAAATTTGATCATGACTCATCATTGCTACATTTGGAACAGCACAACTTGAGATATTACATTGAAATGCTGCAGCCTACATCACCATTTCCCATCCAGTTATAGAGTGTATAAAAGGTAGATGACATGGTAGCTGATTGGGTTCCGCATCATAAACCTTCCTCGCTCCATGTTTACACTCCCTGAGAAAGTAAAAGATGGCACCCTCCAGGGTTTTTTTTCTGCTCACCGGCTCTGCAGCTCATTTCTGCCGGTATGAAAGGAAGACAAAAATGTAGCATCAGTGTAATTCCAGGGGAAACAATGTGACAAAGAACCTGAGTTGGGTTTGAAACAGTCAACAAAAGCAGCGATGAGCACTCAGGCCGATCCATTGCTACCAGCACCTGTTTCTACTGTTTTTACCCTTGTTGTCAGCTTTGTGTTAATACTTAAACACTAAAAGAAACCTCACCTGTGTGTCCTCCTCATTAGGATTTGTGTGGAGGGAGTAAATAAGTAACGTAATGCACTTGAGAAGGAGTGTTTCCTGGATTCAAACTGCTTCTCTTTGAGGTCGTCTTTGGAGGAGATAACGGTTGAGTCATCAACGAGCTCCACGGTGCTCTCCATTCAATTACAATTTAAAATACAAATGCTGCTCCCTGTTCGTCTTTTCCAGGTTTCGTTGTTTGCTTGTATTTGCAGACAAGTTAGTGTCTATGGACGACCACGGCGACCTGCTACACAGCGAGGAGATTTTTGATGCAGCGCCTGATGCCACTTTAACAACAGCACAGTTTTTCTTCATGACCGGTTGCCAGGCGGTCACTGACTGGTCTCTTGGATGTGTGACTAAGAGCTAAGACAAGATCATAGAGGTTGCACATGAAGGGCTGTAAAGCCAACCTGTGTCTGATACTGGGAGCTCACTACTATGTTTGTAGCCCTGCAGTCACTGCTGCACAGTTGTTACAGAAGTGTTACAGCAGTGTTACAGCAGTGTTACAGTAGTGTTACAGTAGTGTTACAGCACATAACGTCAGGGCTTTCTAATGCACTATTCACACAGTTGACTTTGAGTCTGTATTTTAGATTCTGTTTATTTAAAAGGTGCCCACAAACTATTATTCATTATGGTCAGAAAAGCTGAGTTTTGGAGTAAAAAAACATGCTGAATCCTGTAATTTGGTCACAGGTCTAAAACAGAGTTCAGATTTAGTCAGCAAATATGTAGTTTTAGCCCATTTCCAATCATTTGAGGCATTGTAATCTGCTTAACTTCATCGCTAATCAGCTAGCTTTGTTTCGTGATAAGATATTGCTCTCATGTGTAATCAATCAATCAATCACTTTGATACTCATCGCTGTAGCTGGAGGAAGATAACCTCGAGAATATATGAAATAAACAAAATGTGTGGAATTTATAGATAATCAGAAAAACCAACACAAGTAAATAATTGTGGGCCAAAGAGAATCTCCAAGACAAACCTTTGCTCCATGCTCGTACTTTGTCTTTTTATTGTGCATGGAAGTTGCTCATAAGCACTACAGGAAAACATGCAGAGAGGCTAATATAACTCTTTAACTCAAAGACTATGCATGCTGGAGCCTACGAGGCTTGAGTAGAAGCTATGCCAAGTGTGTGGGCATGCGTTTTCCCAAATCTGTTTGCATGCGAGTGAGTGTATCCGAGAGTGAGTGGGCGAGCGCGAGGTGGAAGAGCGGAAGAGCGCACTGATAAACTGAAGAGCTGGCAAAACGGGGGAGCGAAGAGGGGAGGGGAGCAGGGTTAGTGACAGCTCGATTTTAACAGGGGCTTGCACGCTCCGTCCCCCCCGGTGGAGTCTCAGTAAGCATGCATCCGTGCATGAGAGCGTGCGTGCAAAGCCTGAGGGATGTCCTTTTTTTCCGCGCATCAGCTCCACAGGGGGAATGCCACCTGCTCACTCCTCATTAGCTCGCCGTTGTCACGCTCATGTTAGGTGTGCATATGTGTGTGTTGTTTTGCTGCAGAGAGATGTGCATGTATCTGTGTGTCCAATTCAGTCCTGTATGTTGACATAATAAGTTATAGTAGATGGGAGGCTTCCTGGAGCCCTGATGAATTCATTTAATATTCCACCCTGCAAGGTGATGTTAATGCTTCCAGTAAATACTGTGTGATATCGATCACTGTGTACTTTAGGCAAGGGCTGAACTCGAGTGTTGATTCATGCTTTTAGATATCTTATAATACTGTTGGTACTACAGCAAATTTGTCAAGATAAAATGAAGCGGGGCACTCATCCATCATGCCTTATGACAGCACAGCTATCTAGTCTGTTTGCTGACACTGGCCCATTTTTCAAGACCCCACACTTCATTCGGCAGAAACCCCACAGAAGGTAATTTTTCAACATTTCCATTCCCCTAAAAGGCAATCTTTTTAATGCAGCAGAACCACAAGCAGACTTGCATTTGCCTCTTTTCTCTGTTAGTGTTATAAACATGAGAGACTTGGAAAGTGTCGGCTATAAGCTCACCAGCTGTGCTGGTTATTAGCTGCACATTTTGCTCCAAAAATGAATGGTGACCTTCAGATGCTGCGCGTGCTCTTCTGGACATCTTGAGAGAATATGGCCTGTGCTTTGATTTGATTGGATGTGAAACCTGAATAAGCTGACAACCACCAATAACCACAGTGCTTTTGGATGGGTTTCAGAGAGGCCAGCCTTTCATTTCTGTGGGATATTTTCCAAGGAAACCCTAGCAGTGCAAACTTGCTGGTGTAGTCAGATTGGCTTTGATAAACGTGCTAGCGGAGGGTGTCGATGAGGGTGTGGGGAGAGGGGTTGGGGAGGTGGGTGCTAAGAAGAAGAGGTGAGTAGATGAATTAAAAATACAGAGAAAATGAGAGTGTGGTGATGACTGATGGAAAGAGGGTGGGGAAAATAAGCAGTTGGAGAAAGTGTCTGGGTGAAAGAAATGTGTGTGTGTGGGGGGGGGTAAGTGGTGTGAATATATGAGCTCATGTATGTCTTTTATGGGGGAAGGGCTGTGTGCAGTGGGGTGGCAGGGACGATCGGTGGAAGTGGGTGCGTGTGAGCGACAAATGGGCAGGGAGGCGTTATCGTCATCGATGATAATGAACAGAAGATGAAGGCTAGTTGTTCTCTATTTAGGACACTGAAGATGGAGATGTCAGCAGTGATTCTCTGTAGTCCCACCATGCGGAAGGATCCTGACAGACATGGACTGGGGGCACTATTAGGTTTTTCTAAAAAAATGTTGGGTTTTTTTTCACTGCTAGCAGATGGAATTGACACCACAGAAACACATGTCCACGACAAAGCCACAGAGCGACTTTACTACTAACTGGCTGGTGACCAGCAGTGATGAATTAGAGATGGCAGGTGGAAACAGGAGGACTTCCTGATCATTCACTGAGCTTGGTTTGGGATCCAGTCAAACCAATAATAAATGCCTCCTATGGCAAGTAATTGTATATGTAACTGTGCTAGTAACTACTGTAGTATCACAAGTCTAGTGACTATATTAACCATTTTAATTTATAGGCAATAATGTGCACCTCACTTACTTATTATAAGCAAACTGTTTAAAATGCAAATGAGTAATGTAGGAGTTTTTAGCATAGAGATGCTATGATTATTATAAGATTAAAGGAGGGTCTGCCTCTGATTGATCAGTTGTGTGTGTGTGTGTGTGTGTGTGTGTGGTATGCCTTAGTTTCTCAGGATCTCAGTATAGATTCATACCTCATTCATCACGGCTAGTTGCAAAACACCAAAACAAGAAAGAAAGAAAACACATGCTTCATAATGGGACCATGCTACCCAGTGGCAATCTATATTACTGAAATGCATTTTAGCTGAACATCCAGAGACTGGCTGAGGCCGAATTCAGACTCTGGTGACTCGTCTTGTTTAAACGGGTGTTTTTGAGTTTGAATTAGGCAAATTTCATCATTAGTTGATAAGCAGACAGGTCTGTGCAGACATCTGCTGCTCCCACACTGCTTCACTTGGGGGACGATAACATGCAATCATCATTACATATGTTGATGTTGTAGCACTTTACTACTGTATATTACTGCACTGCATTGTTTGCACATCTGCCTCTGCACTAACAACTATCCATCTGTATATGTATATTGCATTAGCAGACTCATTCATGCCTGTGTACTCTTTGCTTTGTTTCGTTTCCCTTGTTTTCAGAGTGAGCCCCTCTACAGCTGAGGTTAGTTTGTATAATTGTATCGTTTGTATTGTTAGTACATTTTGTATAATTTATACCTCCATTGTTTGGATTCTATGTATTCTGTGTGTTAAGCTGGTGTATGCACTAATAATAAGCTGGTTGTCCCAGTACAGGCGGCTTCAGAACCTTAGTTTGAGTATAAAGTATAGGTGGTCTTAATATATCTAATATAAACTGGTATAAACTGGTACACTGTATGGTGGTGAGAATGTTTTTCAGTTAACAAAACCAAAACCCACCAGAACAACTCAAAGAACTGTGACTCTCTTAAAATATGTGAAAAGTTGTTGTTTTTTTTCTTTTACCAAATGATACAATTTTATACTTTCTCCACGAGACTGACTGTGACTGATTGTTGGGAACAGGACGTAATGTCAGTTATTCGAATGAAATAAAATAACTGAAGACTGACTCGTGGATTTCATGTTCTCAACCTCCCACTGGTTCTCCCGTTGGCAGATCTCCAAGTCTGGGTCACTCTGACCTCGGTGCACAAATCTTTTTTTCATGGTCTTTTTTCACGGCTCTTCATACGATGCTTTTAGGACGAGACATTTGAATCTGTGAGCTTTGATGAGGCGCTTTTATTTCTGACCTTTTGTTCTTGTTTCCCTTCATTTATTATGATTATTGTACTTTTAGGTGTAATTTTAATGACATGAAAGAAGTCTGCGTCTGATTTTGTGGCTCACATGAAATCACAGGTAAGTCTGGTTGCTTGGGTGCATCCGTATCTACAGCTGGGGTGTAAGTACATGTGTGTTTCCTTCTTGTGCATGTGATTTGTGTGCATGTGCATGACAAGAGTCAGTGTAATTGAGACCTTTAAGCACCACATGACATTTTATGTAGGAGGATGACACATGGGCACTGTCAGGTTGATCCTGACTGGGTGAGCATCAGCATTAAATGAATAGATGCCACTTGATCCACACTATAACGCCTCTCACGGTGACTGCTGGGCTGTAAACACACACGCAAACACACACGCTTGTACACTAGTTTCTCTAACTGTTGGTGTGTGTGTGTGTGTGTGCGATCAGTCAGAAGATTATCTTAATGCTGAATTAGCTGTCAGAATGAGGGAAACCATACTGTACATAACACAGGGTTGACTGGGGGTGTGGCAAAGTGCTGATGCGGTGCGTGTTTGTGTTTCTGCTGCTCAAGAGCTCCGAGAGGCTCATCATTGCTTTGAGAGGATACACCCACTCTGCGGTCTGTGCTGCGCTCACTCCCATCTCCAACCTTCAGCTGTGGTGGGACGATAAATCACAAGGCTAACAGAGCAAAAGACTGTGTCTGCTGCGAAAAAATGCCCTTTCATGAATATATATGGAAAGAGTGTGTATATTTCTTTTAGCCAACTAGGTTTGATTTAAGACTGATTGATTTTATGATACTTGTGGTAGCACACCTGCTGTTTGACAGTGAGCAGGTGTGTAAATGCACGTCCAGAAATACACATTTGATGAGCATAAATCAGAGACGGGGTGTGTGAAGATCACAGAGAAAGACAGAGAGACATTGAGAGAAGTCACACACTCTTACTTAAAAACACACTCGCATTACTGCTCTCTTGCCCACCATCATCCATCTTCCATCAGAGCAGTGAGAGTGACAAATTGCTTTTTGCTCTGCTGACTGTAGGGTTAGCCAGTCACAGCAGGAGACGACTGAACCAAATAGCTGACTTCTCAAGACCAGCACAAATCTACCACCCCGGGACACCTCCCTGTCCTCTGTTTCCCTCCGGCCACAGCCCAGGGAGCTGCGCCGGGTCATTTACAGCAGTAGATAAAATCCACTTGCTGTTGTTCTGTCTGATTTTAAGATATTTGTCAGTGAGAAAGATGCACATTGCATTATGGGTGCATGGCTAGTAAGCTTCTTCGCTGGTGTGTGCGTTTCAGTGCTACTTAGCAGAATTCCTTGGAATTGTGTGGCAAAGATGTTCTTTTGTGATCACTGAGAGTCTCTCTGTGAGTGATGCTCATGAACTCCTCGAACCTTCCTACAGTGTTTGTGATCACACACCCACAGTTTGTTTTTTCTTCGTGTTGTTTTTGTAGGGTAGGCGCTTAAATTGAGGATTGTGTCTTCCATCCATCCATCCATCCATCCATCCGTTAATTAGAGTGTCGTCGTGTTTTATATGCAGATCCAACCAATAAAACAAATAAAATACTGGATCTTTAGTCCTTTCTGGATCCCTGCTCTTTGTTTTTTCAAAGACAAACCCATTTGTCCCTCAAGGTTTTCCACTTCCTCGTACATTCCCTCACATCTATTCCAATAGTTTCGGTAAATCTCCCTCTAGGAATTTGCTGAGATTTGTGAGTCCTCATATTGATGCTGTGATTATTATTCCTTCTGTGTGTGAATGTTAAATAGAAAGCACTTAGCTTAGTTGCATATGGATGTGCTTGTATAAATGTGGTGTGAATGGCTAAATGCAAACGTGTTGTTTAAGCGCTTTGAGTCTTCAGTTAGAGTAGAAAAGCACTATATAAGAACTAGTCCTTTTATCATTTACTTAAGTCAAAATTATGAATGTGATTCCCTCACTGATAAATTTAAAAACTGTGGCAAAAAAGTAGCTGGAAATGCACAGGAGGTGTTGGTGGTCCCCAGCAGGACCATCACAATAGCTGTGGGCTGTGTTGACGTGACATGCAAATATGTTTATAGGGAGGTGCAACTTCTGCTTCCATCACAGGGCTTCTGAGGGGTTTGCGGTTGCGATGTAACTACGGTGTAGATTTCCTATTGAAGCATGGGGGGTGGGGGTCTGGCATTTAGAATCCATTTTACACCCAACTGGATGCTAAAATGTCTCATAAATGATGATCATGTAGTCACCTTTGTAGTTTGTAAAAAAAACAAAAGCAGCAACTAAAGATATGTAAAGACATGGTTGCAGTTTGTACAGCTGTCGTGATGAGGTAACCTGCCAAGGTGTTTGGTACATCCTCTGAGCAGCGGAAAGAAGATCCTTGGTGGATGGAAAAGGAAGTACAGGAAATTATTCAAAGGAGGTCAGCAAAGAAAAAGTGGAACAGGCAGGAAGATGTCGAACACAGAAGGGAGGAGTCTCGGCGTAAAACGAGACGTGGCAAAGAAAAAAGCTTCTAGTGAGTTGTGTGTGCGGCTGGACACTAAGGAAGGAGAAACAGATTTGTATCGATTGGCAAGGCAGTGAGTTTGAAGTAGAAAGCCTGTGCAGTAGGACAGAGTGGTTAAGGATAGAAATGGAAACGTAAGAGAGTGTGTTGAGAAGATGGAAGGAGTACTCTGAGGAGCTAATGAATATAGAAAATGAGAGAGAGAGGAGCACAGATGCAGGAAGGTTAGTTAAGCAGGAAGTACAGAGGACTAGTAAGGAGGAAGTGAGGGCCATGAAGAGGAGAGTGAATGGAAACACAGTTGGTCAGGATGACATGTTTGTGGAGGTATGGAGAGGTCTAGGAGAGAGGGCCGTAGACTTTTTAACCAGCTTCTTTAATGAAGTATGAAGAAGTTTGAGAAGATGTCTGAGGAATAGAAAAGAAATGCACTGATACCAGAGGGAAACTACAGAGGGAAAAACCTGGTGAACCACACACTGAAAATATGTAAATGAGTTGTTGAAGGCAGGCTAAGAAGAGAGGTAAATATCAGTTAGCAGCAGCATGGCTTCATGGTGTGAAAGAGCGCTGCAGAGCCAGCGTTCGCTTTGAGAGTGTTGATGGAGAAGCTCAGAAGGAGTTTCATGATGTCTTTGTGAATCTAGGAAAAAAACACATGACGGGAACTGCGGTACTGCTCGAGGAAGTCATGAGTGGTGGAGACGTATGTGAGTCTCATGTAGGACAAGTCTGAGGACAGGAAGTCAGTGGTGAGACGTGCTGTAGGAGTGACAGCTGGGTTCAAGGTGGAGGTGGGATTACATCAATGATGCCACTTCTTGTTGCAGTGGTGATGGACAGGTTGGCAGATGAGGTCAGGCAGAAGTCTCTGTGAACTACAATGTTTGCAAATGACATTGTGATCTGTAGTGAGAGCAGGGAGCAGGTGGAAGAGAGCCCGGGGAGGTGGAAGCATGTTCTGGATAGAAGCGAGACAGAATACATGCGTGTGAATGAGAGGGAGACAGGTGCAAGGAGCAGGGATAGTGAAGGTGGATGAGTTTAAATACCATCCAAAGCAATAGACAGTATACAAGAAGGGTGAAGAAGAGAGTGCAGGCAGGCTGGAATGAGTAGACACACGTGTCAGGGGTGATTTTGTGACGGAAGAATGAAGAGTGAAGGCAAAGTTTACAAGATGGGAGAGAGACCTGCTATGATGTATGATTTGGAGAGGGTGGCACGGGTGGGAGAAGAATTGGAAGAGGGAGAGTTGAAGAGCTCAGCACCAGGGTTTTGGATACAAAGTTGGAGAAGAAAGAGGAGGAGGGATAACGGAGATATTGGACAAAGATGTTGAACATGGAGTGATATGCAGGAGGAACACACAGAGAAGGCTATCAATGCAGACCCCTATCAATTTACGAGACGCTGGCAAACATGCTGCTTTGGCTAATATATGTGTTTTCCTTCATCAGCGGCACTCTGTGACAGTGACACCCATCTATTTTTTACTCTTTCTTCTTTGATGACCAAACAGAACATTTTCTTTTGTTTTATCCTCAACCTTTGACACTGCACACTTTACTGTTACAGATTTTTCTCTGCAAGCATTCACAATGAAGGGCAAGAAACATGTATCTCTTGTTACTGGAGAGCAATGTTACATCAGTGCTCCTTTAACTATTAGATGGAATCTAAACCCCAGTAGAGCTAAACAGTGTATCACAATCGAATGATGAATGCTCTTCACGTGCAATGCAGAAAAAGATGTATCCCTGCAGCCTGAAGGGATACATACTACCACAGCATCCTTTTACAGATCTCAATTTCCTCCCTCCCCATTCTTCTCCTCTTTCACCTGACACACACATTCTTCTTCTCCTCCACTCTCTACCTCAACCATTCAGCCCACTTCCCTTTGTGTCAAGCCCTTTCATTTCAAATCAATCTTTTCATTATTTCCATCTAAGTTGGGTCTTTTCCCCTGATCCCCTCTTTTCCCTTTATTCATTTTTGCTTTATATCTCTTAAATCTCTGAACTGATTTCCCCTTTTGCTTTATCTCCTCTCCGTGTCACCTCCCACTTCCACTACCCAGGAGCTCTTCCTTCGTCTGTCTTCTTGCATTGGTTCCTGAAATGACTTTCATCATGATCAATCAGACAGTAATCCTAGACTCACTCCTTCAATACTTTTACAGCACATTTACCTTCCCTCTTTGCTTCTCTTCCTTCTATCCCACCACCACTAAGCCTCCATCATCTTCACCCTACTCTTCCTCACCCTTCGCCTAATCCATGCTCCTTCTCTCCATCGTAGCGCTTTCACACTCATCCTTCTCTGACATCAACCCTTCACCTTATAACACTGTGATCATCATCAAATCCCCCCACATTACCATGACAACAACTCAAACACTGTTGTCATGGCAGCCCTATCAACTAATTGAGGCAATTTTGACTGAGCAGCAGCTGCTGTAGCCAGTCTGTCCCTCCCCCTCTTCTCTGTTTTCTCCCCCCTCTTCATCATCTCCTACTTCTACCCTGCCCCCACCTTTTCCTTGACTTTTTTTTCCCACTCATTTTGTTCATTTGTTTTCCAACACTTTTTCAAGTGTCTCATACAATCAGCCATCTCTTTAACTCACTAATGGTCTGAAGTGTGCTCCATATAAGTTGTGATAAAAGAGAAAAGAAGAAAGAAAAATGAAGTATTGACAGTCTCTCAGAGCACACATATACATTTTTTTTCACAGCAGATTAAGCTGTGGGGATGCAGGGGGGTTAGAAAGCTCAAAGGCTTATAACTTGCATCACTTGCAAAAAAAAAATAAAGTGGAATATGCAAATAGAGAACTACTGCATCTGTTGGTGTTTTGCAATCTGGTCAGGGCATTAGCTCTGAATATGGTGGTGGACAAGCATGTGCAGGCACTGTGAGAAAGAAACGGCTCTCAGTTTTATTAGTCTTTGATGTGGTTCCATTGCTGCTAACAGAATTTGTGAGGATTCGTCTGGTCTGTGATCAGTGGTTTGGTGATAAGTGTGAGTTTCGGTGCACAGCTAATGGTGACTGCTGATGCGGATGGTTTTGAAGGGCACACACACACACACACATAGAACTGGACTGTCTGTTTACATAATCAGCCAAAAGCTTGGTAGTGACTATGAAATGAATAATGTTTTGTATAATATAAAACTGCATAAATCTAGCCACTGAACAATCACAGGTCTTATGCTAAAGATAGTGGAAACCCTCAATCACTGGCAGAGGAAAGCAGCTTAAGAAAATTCAGTTTTATTTATATAGCATCAGCTAGTAAAAACAGCCAGGTGACTGTTTTTAGTTTCTGGTGCTTTTTATTATAAGGGGAAGTCCCTACAACAATCAGGCACTCCTCCACTTGTAACTGTAGCTGCACTGGACGTGTCTGAGAGCCTGAACTGTGTCAGCGGTTTGGCCAAAAGAGTGTGTGATTCAAGAACTTCGTTCAGGCTACTGTGGATTTGGTTAAGGGAATGGAGTTTAGCATTTTAGCAACTCAGAAATATTGTAAGTGCTACATTTTTCCCGTCTTGTGCAGGAGAAGCAGGCTGCAGTCATGTTAAATGTGTTGGGATGTGTAGACAGAGTCATGAAAGCGGGTAATGAACAGCTGTGTGGAATGTTGCTAACAGTTTAGCCAACTGCTATTTGTTAGCAGTTGGCTAACAACAAAGCTAATTCAGGTTCATGTAGGAAGTATATACATGAGCTCATCATGGGAGGGGCTTAGTCATTTAAAATTTTCCTAATTTTTTCATACTTAAATTTTAAATGACAATTTCTTGGTGAAGTACTGCTTTTATACATTGTAGCAATCTAATGTATGATGCACTAATAACAGTCATCTACTTGTAGCATACCGTACTGTATCTTGTGTCTGGTGTTCGTAGATGTTGTGAATTTCAGCTTCATCATTAAAAGTTCTGTTATAATGAGGGGAGCTTCCATGCTTGAAAATCTGAGACACACAATTCATTTCTCACAAATGGCAATTAAGTTTGTGTTGTGCTGTTAGCATAATTATCTTGTGTGCTCGATTGCATTCAGTGGAATGTTTAACGAAGTGCCACATTTATGAAGTGAGCCAGAATCAGCAGGAGGCATTTAGTTAAGGTTAGTTACAGACAGCGGTTTGAGAAGAGATCAAAGCCTTTTTCGAAACTTATCGGCATGGCTCTTCTTTTGTTTTGTTTATTTGCTGTTGCCATGGAATTACTATAAGTTGTAAGTGGAAAAAGTGTAAACATTCTTTATATTGTATAAAGCAGCCACCTTTTCACTTTGATAACACCATCCCACATTCTTGGCATTTTCTCCCCCAGCTTGATGAGGTGGTGCTGCATATATGTTTACGTGCTGCAGATAAGGTGAAATGAAAGCCGTTTCTACTTTTGTCTCATTTCCATGTTTTTCAAATGCAAATGCCTGAATTAAAGACGTTACAGTGTCAGTGAAACTGGGAAATCAGAGGTGACAGATGTCTCTGGATGGGCTGTGCGTCTTAAAATAGTTTAAAACTGCAAACGTTTTCACATTTTTACTAAACAAAAATTCTGCTGGGGTCCAGCTGATTGCTTATTGAGTTTTCTATCCACTGTTACAAACAGGAAACACTTCTGGAGGTTTCAACTTCTTTCCTTTCAGAATAGCAACACTATACATTATTAAACAACATGAAGATGAAACCTTTTCCTTTTAAAAGTCTCTTGTTGACACCCCCCCTTCTGAAATTGTTAAGTAGGTCCCCCATCCTGTGCCCACTCCTTAAACATGCACGTGCAGGTTTTCCCCTTGTAGTCACAGGGGACCGTGAGCGCTGATGTTGACGGGAAAAGGGTGGTGGGTGAGAATAAAGGGTGGGGTTTGCACATGCTTACAGATGCACATGCAAATTACACTGTGTAAATTTGAGCGTGGATGAAGGACCGCACACACAATTCCCTGATGCGTGATAGTGTGCAATTCAGTGTGATTGCTGAGGGGGCTTAGCAGGCTCTTAGCCCCTGGTAAGCGCTCTGACACTAAGGATGTTTTATGTCCTGTGGATACTTGCTCATGCAAATGTTACGATTCTTTAAAATAACCCATCCCTCGCCTTCACATCCCAATCTGCCGCAGCCTTAAGTGCTTATAATAAATACTGATCAATCCTGAGTAACCAAATGAGTGTGAATTAGTCACTGAATTAGTGCTGGGAAAATAAACTGTATATTCTCCATATTTTCCATATTAAAATGAGAAATTATTTCCAGCTTAAAATTTCCCAACGTGGCTGAATTTTTCTTGTTAAATTATGAGACCCCTCAAAGCACAAAAACAATAAAGCCTTTTAGTTGAATTTGATGGAGTAAAAAGACCCCCCCCCCCCCCCCAAAAAACACCACCCCCCCCTCGCTTCTTATGTATTAATAGCCTTTTTTTAAATTTTGTCTTTTT